>JABASP010000079.1:0-87023 GCA_019776565.1 Sminthurinus signatus | reverse complement strand
AACTGTGAAAAGAACAGACAGACAGACGGACAGACAGACAGACGGACAGACAACATGATAGAATAAGGGGAGCTCGCTTCGCTCGCTCCCTAAATAGCTTTCCATATCCTGACTGACATACGTTTATATAAATTGTATACACTGTACGCGTATTTGTACTTTGTATACATTGTATTTCTTGTATGCATCTATATGCATAAATGTAATATGTATCATGTATATATGTATATATCTGTGTCGAATGTCAAAAGACTATAGAGAAATATCTCCTGGCTTATTTCAAAACCTGGCTTGTAGAATGAAAATACCATGAAAGTGTGTAATAAAATTTCTACTGTCCTTTTCCTTTTCCTCGTATCAGCGAATCATATAAGAAAATGTCAGTTATAATGTATACCCTACGTGAGGTTGGAGTGTGGAAAATGAAGACTGACGAAAAACAAGTAGGTAGTTGATGACTATGAAAGAAAGAAAAGAAAAAAATACCTAATATATTTCTTTGCTGAATATCCTCATATTCAAAACTTTAAGTGGAAAGTAGTATTATATCTATAACTAAGCTCCTACTCTAAATTTTTGACACTACTTTTTTTTTTTCTTAGCATTCATCATGGAAAAACTGAGGGAAAAGTAGCAGAGGGATCAGAGAATCGTTTAGATATAAATTTTGTAGATGTGGTATATTTTTTAGATAAGATTTTTTTTATTTATCTTGAATCTTGTAGGATGAATACAAGTAGCATATTATACTGTCTTTGCTTCCTGTTTTGTGTTTTGCACATTCCATCTTTACATGTATTACCGAATTGAACATATTGGTATATACATAATATGTATGAACACAAAATCAATCATATGCAGATTACAAATAACAAATTTGACGAAGACCTGGGATATTTACATTTTACATAGATACGTGCATTTAAAAAGGTTTAAAAAATTATGTCCAAATACCACTTCACTTTTGGAAATTAGTTTTTCTTGTATGCATACGAAATTGTTTCTACTTGTATTGTCATCTAGATTTTTGGTGAACGTATAATATAATATAACTAAAATAATTATTAATGATAGTAAAGCTAAAAGTCTGAGAGCGCACCCACGGTTTTTTCCGTATTGCAGTAAAATTCACATTGTATCTAGAGTTTCTTGCGTCCGCTCCGTTCAAACCAAAAGGCGCATTTATTTTTAGGAAAAGCGATTTTAATTTTTTTTTAAATTTTTAATTGTGATTATAAAATTGATTAACCATGGATCCAACAACAAGTAAGATTCATGAAAGTTTAGTGGAGTTGGAGCGACTTGCCGAAGATATTATTCAAAACAAAAGTACCGTGATTGATTTAGACAGGAAGAGAAATGATAACCGAGTTTCATTAAGACAAATTGATAAATCTGGATATGATAAATCATGGATTGCAATGGGAAATACTTTTTTTCGGCTAGAAACGAGTCATGCAAAGAAAATAATTCAACAAGGTAAAATATATTTATCATTCTTTATTATTTTTTATTATGTAGGCTTTATAATAATAATTATTTTTAAAAACCCGTTTTTTTTTTACTTTTCACTTTTCACTGACTTTCTATGTCGGTATAATTTTATTTGAAGTACCATTTTATTCTAAATTGTATAAAATATAATGTATGCATGAAAGTTGTGTATTCAAAAAAAAATTATTGTATCAGGTCATTAAAATATTATGGTCTTGTTTTTTATGTACATGCAGATCAAAAAGAAACAGAGAAGCAAATCAATGAACTTCGCGATGAAATGAAACAGAAAACAGTAAAAATTCAAGAAATGGAAGGGAAGCCCATCTTAAAAGGATTTAATTTGAAGCCGTTAAATGCAGAAATACAAGCTATGCTTCCTAACAGACCATATTAAATTTTTTTGTCCCATATATCACATTTGACTGTATATATAATATATAATAATCATTATTATTGATTCAAGCAATCAACCTTTTTTTAAAAATATAAAACTTTTACAAGAAGTACCTATTTATGTACATTGTGATCAAAAAACTATAAAAATGTGCTATAATATATTTTACTTTTGTTTAAAATTTAGAACTTATATAATCTAGTTTGTCAAACAAAAACTATTCTTGCATACAAATGTTAAATAATTGTGTGCTGCGTGACAGAGATAATACAGAATATAATACCATTTACTATTTTACTAATAATAAGAATTATTATTGATAATAGGTGTTACCAGTAAAAAATAAAAGTGATATTATTATACTGTACGTCATCGCACACACACACACATAAAAATATAAAAAGAAGTCATGTGTCACCATGGTTACGAAGTATAAAAGTTTAATCAATACAATACGTCTTTCAAAGACAGGCCTTCCTGTTTCCTCATAGAGGCAATAAGAAATTTCTTATTATATATACCTCGATGTGTTTCCTGTTGTGGGTCCAAAGTCCAAAAAGTTCCTCTTTTGTGGACTGTGGACGTCCTTGTTGAATATATAAATATAAAATATAAATAAAAAATAAATAATCTACAAAATACAAAAGTCTCCAGTCTTCTCAAGAATTTTATACAGCTGAGCTTTTACAAACAATATTTATACAATTTATAAATAGATTTTCAAGTAAAATTTTCCATCATCCATAAATATGAGTGGGAATACAGATGAAAGAAAATCGTTGGAAGGAAGAGGGAATAATAATAATAATAATAGTAATGACAAAGACGACCGATCATCAATCGGTAAAGGTCAAACTGGTACAAGTGAAAATAATTCAGATAAACAACTTGAATCATTAGTCAAGAAAAAAAGTACTCAGGGTGCAAAAACATTAGGACCACGTCGCAAAAGTATGTATGATCATGTGGAAATTGATTTCGTCAAATCAGGAAAAGTAAGTACATTTACATAATGTTCTAATAACATTATATCAATATTGAAATAAAGAATTTGCTATATATTTATTGTTTGTTACGTTTGTAGAAAACACATCTTTTCCGTCTTTTAGTGGCTGGTTCATTATATGAAGAAGATCCTACAGAACTGGTAAAAAAAGCATTAAAAATTAGTTCTATTTAATAATAATAAATAATAATAATAACTTAAATAATTACCACTTATGCATTTTTTATTTTATATTTTAGATGAAGACTAAAAGGAACATGATTGAGGAAATCAATGCCCAATGTCATGATGAAAATGCAACAGGATTTCTATTATGTTATCCTCGTCAATTTATTCATGTTTTAGAGGTAAAAAATAATGACTGTAATATTAAAAGAATGAATCAAAGAATATTACAATATTATTATTTATTATTATTTATTATAATCATGACCAAAGTTTATGAAAAATTTCAATAGTAAAATGTTATATAGGATTCATTTCATGAATATTTTATAGGGTTCAGAAGATACGCTCAATAGCTATTTATCCCGTTGTGCAGATACTTTTGAAAATCCAAGGGGAAGTGGTGATGAACGTTCAAAAATTCCTAAAGTTAGAATGTTAGTGTTGGGATATTTTTCAATTCAAGAGGTAACTGTGACATAATTATTATTGTTCTTGAATATTTTTCTTGTTACTTCTAAAACTAAGAAAAAAAAGGACAAAACGTAATAATGTGTAATAATAATGTATGTATATATAGTATTTAATGTTTCTTTTTTTTCATTCTAGCGTTTTCTTCCTCGTTGGATTCAAACGAAATTTAATCCTCCTCGTTCCACAAGTAAAGTTGAAAGTGGATTTAGGAAAAATTTATTTGAACTTGTACGAACTTCTCTTATTTTGGCAATTATCATGAGTAAACAACCAGCAGTAAGTATACAAATAATTAAAAATGTTCTGTACCCGTGTAGTATGTTTTACTAATGTTTTACACAATGATTATTATAGTATGAATATCAGTTTTTGTTGTCATTATTAATTATTATTAAAAACATATTCCGTTCCATAGTATTTCTATATGTGTACTTGTTTGCTAAAAGGTTTCCATTTTTTGTTTCCTATTTAATTTTCATTCAGGATTTGGGTTATTGGCCTGAACAAACCGAGGGTCCAAAAACGAAAGAAAGACGAGAACAGGATATAATGCTGATGCAATATCTTCCAAATCCTTATTTGATTATGTATATTTTGAAAGATAAACCTAGAAGAATTAACTTAAAAACTCCCAAACAATTCATCCAATTGTATACTCAAGTTCCTGATTTGATTCTAACCAAAGAAACTGGTAAATGGCTTATGAAAAAATGTATTATGCTTGTGTTAAAAATAGTATGCATTAGTAAAGTTTATGTTTTTACAAGTTTAAAAATAATATAAATAACAAATAATGAAAAAATTATACAACATGTTTTTTTAAAAATTTAGACTGGCCTATACCATGCAGAATTGCTCCGTATAATTAAAGATTAAAGACTTTGAAGACTGGATTACAAACAATTTTTAATTATTATTAAAAACTTTTGAACTGGATTGTACAATATTTGATATGCTAAGAAAATGTTTTTCAGAAATTGGAAGAAATCATGTATTTCATGTATCAAGAAACTTGTTTCTTTTTACATTAGCAGCTGTATGATACCGTAAGATTTTGTTTTTTTTTTCTCTCAAATAAATTTTATTTTTATCTTTAAGTCCATCTCCATCCTTTCAAGCACTCTTTATTGCTGTAGTCATAATACATAAATCATAAATATACTTTAGTAAATAAGTAAATAAATAAATAATAAATACACTCATACAAACATTAATAGTTTTTTAACAAATAGTAGATATTCCAGTAAATAGTAAATAATAATAATATTAGTAGTTCATGATGACTATTGATAAAGGATAAAAGGCAACAAAATACACAATAGCAACTTACATTTGAATTTAAAACCCCCCACGTATTTTAATCTTTAATCATTCATATCCACAAAAGCACAGTGATTAATAATATAATATATTATAGTATAACATAAAACATAAGTAATATACGATTCTGTATATTATTATGAACTTTTGCTTTATCATAATATAACAAGTAACATTTGAATTAATAAGATCATTTCTAAAGTTCTATTGTTTTCATATTAGAGTGAGTTTCATTTATAGTAGTAGCTGATCCATTTGTCATTTATACATTGTATTTTATTAAATTATATGATTACAAACTTGAATATTTGAAAGTATAGTAGATTTGATTTACGCATTTTCTCTTATCACTACTTATTTATAGTTATTAAAGATATAGGATATGGAATTTCTCTGAAATAGCAATCCATTCATTCTTATTATTATTATTACTATTATTGTACTTTAAAGAAAGAAAGAAAGTCATTGTATTACTGTTAAACAGCTGGAATCAAAACCACAGAAAATGGATTAAGAATCAATTTACTATGCATAGTTTATCGAGTAACATACGTCTTTAGTAATTGTAAGCCTCTTTGTTATATTAACATGTTATTTATTTATACTATACTATTAAACTATTATATTATATTGACTGATATAAATATATATATATGTTTGATATTGAATGTGGTTTACAAAAGGTAGCTATACATAAATGGATTTCAATAATAATTTTCTATAGATATACAATTAAATGTACCAGGACATCGTCATTCACTTCAATTCAAGGCAAAGTACAGGCATGACAAATTTCACGTCGGTAGAAAACTTGTCAGATAAAAGTAGGTTAGGAGTAGTGTTGGAATAAAAGTTGAAATTTTATCTTTAGAAAATATAGACGTAGATTCATGTGTGTGTATCTGTATCTAATATAATTGCATTCATGTTATACGTACTTAGACACACGCAGATTGTGTCTCATTGTGCAAAAATGTCGGTCAGTATGTAATAAGAGATTTGTTGTTTAAGTAAATTCCATTCAATTTTTTAAAAAAGAAGAAGACGATAAGGAAAAAAAAACGATTCATGTCTATAAATTCTCTCTTTTAATTCTTTCTTGTTTGAGAATAAAAGTAGAATAATGAAAAAAGGAAAATTTGAAAGAGCAATAGTTAGGTAGTTGTATAGAGATTTTGTAGAGAAAAAAAAAGAGCATACGCATCCAGTATACACACAGTGTATAATAGGAGAGAATCATTAAGACAGATCAAATAGTAAATAAAAGAATTTATTTATGTAGGAAATCTATAGAATTTTTTTTTGTCATGAGATGCAACGTGATCATATATATATATATATGTATATATTTGTATATATATATTTGTATATTTATGTATGTACACAAAATACATGTATAAATATATAATGTATATTTGAACGTATTCTGCTCATCTGCTTTATTGAAATGCTGAGTCACTGTGAGTATGTGTTTGAATTTAAACGTATAAATGAAGTACTAGGTAAAAGTACTCATGTGTATAGTGAGAATGAGAATACTTATATCCATCATCCATCATACTCGTCGTCATTATCATTATCATCCTAGTTCGTTGTCGTCGTCTTTGGTTAAATAAAGAATACCAAAAAATTTGTGTCTATATTCATATTTACTATTTCAAATCCTTTGTAGCTCTATTAACTTTGATGAAAAATCCTTAGAGAACAATCATTGAAAATAAGACACGATGCTTTAGTTAGGATTTGATACGAGCACAAGCTCAAGTTTAAGTTGAAGGTGATGTAGAAATCATATAATATATATATATATGTTTATTTTTACAGAATATCTTGTAATTTTTGTGTTAGTAGTAATGGTAATGCCTGAATCTAAAACATTAGTACATTTAGTTATCTTATATTACACAGTGTATGTATACATAGTACAGTATTCCATATTCTAAATTCTTATATATCTTTCTCCGTATTTTTCTCTTTCTCTTTCCGTCTGCTCTTAAATGAGACAAATCTTTGCCTGTCTTGTTTTTTTCCTCTAATGTGGCACAAGTATACAAATACCAGAAATACGCTAATGTTAGTTTGAAAGAACAAATAATAGTAACAAATTTATACATAGATAAACTGAATCATTTTGTTTAGTCATTCTACAGACAGACTCTTTTTTAACGTATACCTTAGTTTTCTGTATTTGTGTTTTTTGTACACTATGAATACAACTCTCTCTCTCTCTGTATAAGGTTTTAATTCGTACAAATGTACTTTTGTATGGTTATATTATACTATATGGTGTTATTCACAAATCCGTATGTACTATGTACATGAGACATAAAAACACCGAAAGAAAGATATATATATATATGAGTTCTTCATGTGAAACTATACTATACTATTCTCTCTTCTATTCCATTTGATGTTTGATGCTCATCCCGAACAAAATAATAAAAGAAACTCATCAAAAGCATCATAAAATAAGTATGTGGGATGTTAAAAGCGCATCATCAATAATAATAATAATAATATTGGTTGTTAATGTGTGCACTTTTACATCCACCTACATGTAAAAGTAATATAATTCCTTGTAGGATATATTTTCCCTTCCTTTCCTTGTAACACTTTTAATTAATGTGTGTTCCTTCCATGCTGCATTTAAAAATATTGATTAGTAAAGTTGGATGACATGCACGTATGTCTTTTTATTTCATTCTCACCATCACCTTATATGAACTAAATAGTATATATTATGCACTCATATGGAATATTTATGTATGCTTATAGGAGATTTCACTAGTGAATATATTATATCTATATATATATAATATAATCCATCCCAAGTTCACCGTGTTAAAATTCATTGAGTAAAAAAAACTGGGATAATCAATTAATAAAATAGGTCTATTAGTTACGGTTATACAGTATATAGGTATATAGTCGGTTAGTAAAAAATTGTTCTCAACAACAAGTATATATGTATGTATGTTGTTATCTCTAGATATGTATGGCTCATAGTTGACAGAATAATATCAAAAAAAAAAATATTTAAAATTGATGACACTCTATAAAGTTTATGTTTTTGAATACGATGTATAAATATTATAAATATTATAAAAATAATAATAATTGTATTTTAGAGTTAAATTAAATTAACCAGCTTTTTGGTATCTTGTAAAATAATCTCGGAAAGTATTAAACATTTGTGATAATATTACACTGGCAAAGTTTGAAAAGTGAATGGTTGAAGTTGATGGAGCATTTAGATTTCTATGTGAATCATCAATCTGTTGTCCATCTTTTGTCTTATTTCTCTTTAAAATTTTTGTCCTACTATCTTTGTCATGACTACTTTTATCTGTAGTATCCTGAGCTTCTGTATAACTACTACTAGTTTTTGGCATTACAAAAGCAATTCTTGGTTGATTCTTTAATTGATTCTCCCAATAATTGGCTAATGCTTTCAATTGAGCAGGAAGTCTTTCTTTTACACTATCACTAAGATAGTATGAAGTTGAGGAAGAAGGAGAATCTGAGGATGAGGGTGATAAAGTAGAAAATGACACAGATGATGTTGATGATAATGATGACAAATCTCTACGTTTTCGTCCAGCTGTTAACATAGTTAGAATGAGAGGAGAAGTAGCCATAAAACTTATGAGAGAAAGTCCTATTCTTGGTACAATTTGAGTACGAATAAAGTCAAAAAAGTTCATGTTAGTTAGTGAGACGGGAAATGCAGAAATGAAGGATGAAGGTGCAGGATTTCTATAATACACTGTAGTCGTCGATGGTTTCAAAGTAGTTGTAGGTGTTGTAAGAGTAAGGATAGGAGTTTGTGTCCGTTTCATATAAGCATTTTTAATGGGTCGTGCTGTAGTTCTAACTTTAGAAAATGGTGCTCTTTTAGTTGTTTGCATAAACGGCCATGGTGGTCGAGTATATGGAGTTTCATCAGGTGTAGATGTTTTTGTTTCTACACTATCCGACACAGGTTTGACAACATAAATATTATGTGTGTCATCAGAGTCAATTATACTAGCATGTACATCAACTAGTGGTTGTTTGACATGTTTTGTTGGCTTTTTCATTCCTGGAATAATAGGTTTTTTTCTTTTCATGAGATTAGGTGTATTTTTAATTGGTCGTGGAGTTTCTGTTGTGGTGAGCATGATATTTGGTGTACTTGTTGTTGGTATTGTTACTGTTGACATATTATCATTCATTTTATCTTTAGTTACAAGTTCTGCTGTAGTTATTGGCTTATTGGTAGTTGATGGCATGTGTGCTTGTGTAGAAAATGTTATTGATTGAGAGACTGTATAGTCTGATGGGATCTGTTGAACAGATCCTCGATGAACATGACCAGGAGCTGTAACTTGGACAGCACTCCATGTGGTCAACCCTTTAGGGGTTGTTGTTTTTTCTTGTTGCTGAAGTTGTTGTTGAATCATTGATTGCTGTGATTTGAATGACAACAATCCGTCACTCTTTTCTTTTGATGTACCATGATGTTGCTGTTGATGATGATGACTATGACTATGATGATGATTACTAATATCTTCTTGAGTTTGCACATCTTGAACGCCGTCACCAATTAGCATCGTTTTAGAATCATTTAATAAACTTGACTGGAGGTCATTTCCATCACCATTCCCATTGTTGCTGTTATCTTGGTTGTCATTATTATTATTGCTACTAGTAGTAGTACTTGGATTAGCCCCGTTCTTTTTATTATTATTATTATTGTTGTTGAGTTGTTGTTCTTCATCATTAATGTCTTCGTCAGAGTTTGTATCCTCATCTTCCTCTGCACCCGTACCACCTTCTCCCTCAGTCATCAATGCCGCACCATCATGAAGATAAATATCCTTTTCTGATGAATTTTCTAATGAATCATCTGTTGTTTTATCAAGTAAATGTGTGGCCATGGCAGTCAAAGATTGGTAAAGTGGAGCTTCTTCATCTTTACTACTATCTTCAGCAGCACCGGATGATTCTTCTGATGATTTTTCCCATTTTGCTGTAGGTGCTAAACGTCTTTGAAATTGTTGTGGCTGGAGTTTAGGTTTTGTTTTACTCAATCTCTTTTGAATACTCTTTTCTTTAACATTTTCTATATTCTGTCCATTTGAAGTCGGTGTTGTAGAAGTAGTAGTCGGAGTCGGAGTCGTGCTCATCGTCGTCAAACTGTCGTCTGTCTGTCTTGTCCTGTAACATGTAATATGTATGTGAGTCAGTTAATTTAATTGCCTTTTTTTTTAAAAAAAAAAATTTTTTCAGTTATCTATATGTACATATTACATACATGCATGCTTACAGATGCATACTGATGTACGTACAACGTTCATGCATGAGGATGTATTTGTTATATTATTATGTAGGGAGAAGAAAGGAAATATTTTGCGAATTTTTTTCTACTATTCATCTGAACAACAATAAAATATATGTACATTGTGCATGTTTTTTTTTCTATAATATTATAATATGATACACGGGTTCTATTACTGACTACTTGTTACTTGTATTACAATTTGTTTTTAATAGTATTTTTCCGTTCATTCATTCATTCTTATCCATTCATACATTCAATGTAGTATAAAATTGGTACACAGTTGTCATCATCAGGTGTTTATATATCACATAATAAAAGGAACTGAATGGTCATTTAACATCACAGCTATAACAGTGACATTTTCACAACTACTTTTTTTTTCTATTTAATTTTTTTCCTACCACATATTACATACATGTAAGTATTAGTATATATACTTTTCCTGCTTTCCTATTTCGTATATATATATATATATATATATATATATATATATTTTCTATAGATGATATACAGAGTACTATTATTATATTATTTTGAATACAATGAAAAAAAAGAGGGTGATGATTTTTTTTATTGTAAGACAGATTGAAGTAAAATAATAGTGGTAATAATAGACTGTTCCCATTTACGGAATGAAATACTAATGAAGCAGGAGGTGTCGAGTAGTATACATATAGGTATAATAATAGACAATGTAGAGTAATGTTAGTAATTTATTATATTCTTTTTATATAGTTGAACTTGTCTGTTATGTCTTTATTTCCAAGTTCCAAGTTGTGTCAAATGAACAAATGTACTGCTATAATTTGACTTGACATTCACACAGTCAGTTACATCCTTAATTACGCTTAAGTGAAATGTTGAAATGCTTGTTGTAACATTCTGACTACTTGTAAAACAACAATAGAAGTAATAATTGCTGTGTATAGACTTTAATAATGATAATCTTTCATTCAAATCATCATCAATGTTAAATATTATATTATATAAATTATAAATTATAAACCGTGTGTAATTAACCCATTTATCAACATATTAAGTGTCCAAACCCCAAACCCATAGTATAAAAAATTCTATACCAAAAGTCAAAATCCATTTTCATTATTAGTTGACTATATTACATATATATACTAAATATAGATGTGATTATTTCATTAATTAAATATTTTTTTTATATCGTATTATTTGTACTCTTTCATAGTGTACAATAACCTCTTATCCAAGTTAGGCCTTAAAAAAATTTAACAAATCATCATTATTTAACCCAAAAAACAAAACCACCATTGCCTATTACCATAATATATTTATATAGATACCTTTACCTTATGTCTTATGTGTAGTAAAAACAATGCTAAAACATATATCGTATGTTACAAGTTACAATGTAGTACATTGTACTCTCAAATGCCCGAACACCACAGTAATATACCATAATATTATATTATGAGATTTTGTAAGTATAGAGATCAACGTATATCGACTATAAATGATAATAATATTATTATAGTTGTGTCATGTATAAATAATATGGTTGAAAAATATATACCAAAATTGTTCTGACTGAACTTATACTCTGGTAGTAAATGGTATACAAACTATGTACTAAAATTGGAAGAAAAAAAAACCCTGTAACCTCAATAGTAGTAGTATATACAACATTCATGTATATATGTAAAGTACAAATATAGATGCATAACCCGAAAAAAAAAGATTTTTTTTTTCTGCGTTCCACTGTCATCTCTTTGCTCGTGACTTTAACTTCACACACATCATGCCATAAATAAATAAATGTATGTATGCATGCATGTATTCATTGAAGTATGTTTAGACATAGCTAAAGTGTGTTCCCTATCGCGTATGTATTATATGTAATCGTGTGGACATGGAAAAGCGACAAAAATTACAAATTCATTTTACTATTAGGAATTTCATTTTTTGTTGTTGTTGTTGTTCCATTCTCTTCTCTCTTTTCCTCTCTCATTCTCACTCATTCACTCACTCTCATCTCTCTACTATCATTATTACTACCATTATTAAGACTCTTCAACGTCATATAGGGCGATGAGTCTGAAGAGGAAGATGAGTATGATGATTTTCTATTGCCAAATATTATAGGAAACCAAATAGGTAATAATGCAGCAGATTTATATGATGCTTCAGCTTCAACAATAGAAGCAAGTTGTTGTCTCTCTTGATTTTTTATATCGGAAGAGGCTGAATTTTCTTGCTGTTGTAGTTTTTGTTGCATCTTTTCTTGTATATTGACTTCATCCTTTTCTCTATTAATAATTGGTTTCTTTATACGATGTCCTATTAAGAGATTGACAGACTGATATTGACCAGTCGGTGTAAATGTAAAGGTTTCAACTTTAGGTGGTAAAATCACATTATCTAAAGAAGATACAGAAGATTCTGGTGAAGATGATGATGCTGATGGTTGTTTTTCGATCGTAATATTACCCGTGTGTTTGTTCTGATGGTGATGGTGATGATGATCATCATCATCATCGTGATCATGATAATATTCTATATACGGAAATTGTGTTACTGTTTTATTCTTAGTATTTTGTTTGTGGTTGAATGTTTGGGACGATTGACTAGTTGCTGAGCTATTAAGAGTAATTTCATCGTCTATTGGAATATATATTGTTGGGACAAGTTGCATCTCATTAATACCATCATTATCAACATTATCATTGTACTGTGGAACTGTTGATAGGGAAGAAATTATACTAGTGGTTGGATTTACGGACTTTGTAATATTCCATTCACTTGAGAGAACATTTTTCAAAAACTTTTTCAATAGTGGTGCATTTTCAACATTGACTAAACGTTTTTTATTACTATTATTAGTATTAAGTAGAGTATTTGTTGTTGGAGAATGAGTAGTAACAGGAGTAGTAGTAGTAGTAGTAGGAGCAGCAGCAGTAGCAGTGGTATTAGAAATAGTAAAAGAAGAAATGTTGTTAGTGCTACTGTTTTTGTTGTTGTTCAAATGTGTACTATTGTCATTTTTCATATTCATCATCATCGTATTCTCTGTAATAGCCCCATTGTTGTTGATAGTATTATGATTCTCGACAGGAGCAACAACATCACCAATTTGACTATTATGATGATGACGATCAAGTAGACGAAAAAGTAAACTCTCAGCCACTGTGTTTGAATCATCAGTAGTGTTGTTTAGGATAAGATTCACGTTTTGGGTTCTATTTTTACTATATACACTCGAGGATAAGGATGATGATGATGATAAAGTAGGTGATAATTCAACTTTGATCCACTTTTTTGTATGATGTCTTCGTCTTTTTTTCTTTTCTTTCACTTGAGAAGATGAACTTGTAGTAGTGGAATTGGTATTAATATTGGAATTTATTTTTATACCTTTATCAATAGTAGTATTATTATTATTACCATTACTATTATTCCCTTCCTCAATATTGACCAAAGGTAGGGATAAAAGGGAAGATGGTGCTATTGATGATGATGAGTTTGTTCTAGTTTTCATAGATTTGGGTTTTCTCATCATTAAAATTCCTTTAACGGATGATGATGGAGGTAATTGCTCCTGCTCTGATTTGCTTTTTTCAATTTCCATTGAAAAAAACTCTTTGTTCAAAAATTCTTTCATATTATGCAGATTATTGTTGTCCATTTCATTCTTATATTTATTATTATTCATATATCCAACATTACTCTTCTTCTCTTTACTACTATTAGGATTTAGTTTGTTACTATGATTACTACTACTACTAATAGTATTAGGATATATTTCTCTCTTAAAAACTTTCACCCCCTTTACACTTTTACCACTTTGTCTCAAGTGCGATGATGATGATGATGATGATTTTTTTATAGAGTTTATTTTATCAATGTCAATGTCACCACCATCATTGTACCACCATTTGATCATGTTTTTTTCTCCTTTATTTAAATTTGAATTAAGTGTTGCCATTCGTTTTTTTCTCCTTTGATGTGTTCGGCCAGTAGCAACAAGATGAGGTATCCAATATGGCCACAAAGCAGATGCTGCGGCGACCGCTGTAGGAATAGCCGTGTATCCTAAAGCTTTGAGTATTCGTTGAATTCTACGCATATCAATACCAGATTGGGAAGGTGGTTGAGTATTTTGAGGGACTGAGACAAGAGGTACTGGTGTTTTAACAGGGTTCATAATAATACCTCCTGGGCTTTGATTATTATTATTATTATTGGAACTTGCGCTTGGAGAGTTATTATAATTACTTGTGGTTTTATTATTATCGCCTTCGTTCCCTAAATCGTGAGTCAATTTATTTTGGCTAGTAATTGGCTTGAGGAAAGGATCTTTGACACTTTGATTATTTCTTAAAGCATAGAACGGGACTCTTTTTGTTGTAAATTCTGACAATGATGATGGTGTAGATGATTCTGAGTCTAATTCTGACTGTACCTCTAGTTCTGATTCTGGTATTTGTGTACTCATGATCAAATCATGAGGATCCGGATTTTGATCATACATATCCATTATATTAGTAGGTGTATGAGACTCATGCTCACTATCCTCATCATCAAAGTCATCAGTTTCACTATCATCATCATTATTAGGAGGAGGAGAATGATGATGGTGATGGTGATGATGATGTTGGTGAGGATGAGAATGAGAATGTGAGGGATGTGAATATTCAGTTGATAAGAGTGGAGATGGATTAGCTTGTATTTTTAATGGATTATGAAAATGACTATTGAGATCTAGATGATCCTGTAATTCACTATTAGAATTAACATACTGACTAATTGTGGAAAGAAAGTCAGGATCATCCATATCCATTGGAAGGTCAGGAAGAGAAAAATCTTTTTTATTATGATTACCACGAATCAATGGTTTTGGTGGTGGTTCATTATTAAATATCCAACTCAAATGACTCAATTCCGGTGGAAGTGGAAGACCAGCTGTGGAACTAGTACTATTATTATTATTAGTAATACTTGTATTAGGACTCGTTAATGGAGACTTTCCTACATCTAAATGAGAAACAAGAGAAATTAAATCCTCTGGATCTCTATTTCCATTACTTTCAGTAGTAGCAAAATTTGGTAAGGAGTCCTGATGATGAGGATGGTGATGATAATGATCATGATAATTATGATGTGGTGATTTTGGTGGGATCATCAAATGAATGATTTTATCACCATGTGCATTTGTATCTTCATGTTGTAATGGTAAATTGATATTTACTTCATCTGTATGTGGAGAAGAATGAGAAGAAGAAGAATCAACTTCTTCTCCATTTTGTGGTTCTGAAGAATCATATTCAATTTTTGTAAATGCATTTAAATCCCCTGGAAGTAAATCTAAAATATTTACTCTTTCTGTTGTTTTTGGTCTATGTTCATCAATATTTTTATCATCTGTATCATCACTCTCATCCTCAGGTGGAGATAATGAAGGAATTAGAGGAGAGGAGGAGGGTGAAGAAGGGGCTGATGGTGACACTTCACCCATCTTGTTAAAGAAAATCATTGGAGATTGTTGAACTTTTTCAATGAGAACGGGTCTATAGTTTCCAAATGAAGGTTGCTTGAGTAAAGAGGAAGAATAATGTTGTTGTTGATGTTGGGTTTCATCATCATCTTGACTATTTTCATGTTCTTTTTCTACTTGTTCATTTTCCTTTTGTTCTTGTTTTAGCTGTATTTCTTTGTGTTTAAACTCTATAGCTGTTTTTATTGGATGATCTCCACTAAAATTGAGTACAAAAATATTTATAACATTTGTCTTAGTTGTTGCATTAATACTTGTGGGAGCAGAACCATTTGCTATGAGATGATGAAGTGCTTGATGAAATTGTAAGTTGGGATGATGCAAATTTAAAAAACCATTTGAAGTTAAAGGAAAACCATCAGGGGTAGAAAGAACGTCACCATCAGATTCATTTTGAGGCAATGATGAGGAGGATGACGATGACGAAGAAAAGTGGTTATTATTATTATTATCATTATTAGGATTTTTGTATTTATTATTATTATTATTATTGTAGTTGAACAGGTGATGGTTAATTGTAGCTGGGTGTCCGTGAGCTGGGAATTCGGTAGGATTTCTAAATGGTATAGAAGAATGAGATGGAACTTGTAGAGCAGCAGCAATTTTCTGCATTGCTGGACGCAGTGAGGGATCAGTAAGAGCTGAGTCAAGTAATTGTTTTACTTGTGGACTTTTGAGGAACAGAATTTTCTGCTTTTCGACCACCAACTTCTGTTGACCATCTGTCTCTGAACTTTTACTTCCTTTACTCAGTCCTTTTGTACTATTATTATTATTACTATTACTATTTTTATTTAAAGTTGGAGCAATGACAATGTTGACAATATTAGCTCCACTCTCCTCCTCCGCCTCACCATCATCACCATGATTAGTATTCCTATCCTTTGAGCTCCCTTCAGCTTGCATTAGAAGATTCATGAGTTTTTTGAGGTCAGTGGCTGTTTGGTGAGGATCAGTGGGCTTCATTCGAGAACCGTCTTCGTCTCTTCCATCTTGTTCACTATTACCTGTACTCGTACTCGTATTATTATAATTACTATCAAGATGATGATGAGGATGATGTTGATGTTGCTTTTGTTCTGTTTGTATTTGTTCTTCTGCTTGCATACTTGTCCCATTTTCGGTGTTTTCGTTGTTGAATTTACCGAGTGTAGAAATTAAGTCGTGGAGCACGACTTCAGTAGAAATCCCGTTATCATTTTTATTCTCGCTACTTGAGTTTCCTCTACTTGTACTGTTGTCGTTCCTACTACTACTACTACTAATACTACTGATACTATTTCGTCTACTCCTTCGACTACTACCAAGATTAGAATGTATGAGTATTCCATCTCTATTTTGGTTCTGTGTGTTGGATCCTGTCTCATTGTTTAAATTAGTACTACTACTACTACTATTTAAACTATGACTGTCCACTTCCATCCATTCTTTACCCATGTTTCTTGGTGATTCAGACCATGTTGTAAATGGGAATAAGTTGGCATCAGACTGTTTCTGTTGTACTTGTACAGTATCTTTCATCGTTGTCGTCGTTGCCGTTGTCGTTGTCTCATTCTTCCTTGATTCACTTGAGTTGTTGTTTACATTTATTTTATGACTCTGCTGAATAATATCTATTACGCCTTGACTTGGATTTGAGTTTTGCATAGAAACGGCAAAAGAAGATGAAGGAGATGAAGGTAAAGAGAGACGACTCAGGTCATCATCACCACTTGTTGATGTTGTAGTTTGCACGTGAACCTTTGTAAATTTTTTATTACTATTCTCATCATCATGGTTTTTGTTGTCGTTGTCGTCGTCGTGTTTGTCATTGTCGTTGTATTTGTAGTTGTCTCCTGCCTCATGTTCATCGTCATGACGTGACTTTTGCTGCTTGTGTTGGGCTTGATGCTCATGTTCTGCATTGGTATTAGTGTTAGTATTATTATTATCATTGGAGAAGAGAGACAAAAAAGCAAGAAGCTCTTCAGATGTGGGTGACGAATTTGAGAGAGGATTGAGTTTCCATGAAGTATTCATTCTATGAATACTGTTGGAATGTAATGAATAGCTCGAAACGCCGGCTTCCGAGTAGGAATCTCCATTACCATCACTATTATCATTACTCCTATCATTATACTCAATATTATGCTGATTACTGTGGTGTGGTCCTTTTGGATTCTGATGAGAACCCGACCACGGGTTTTTCCCATCATCATATCCATTTGTATTCTTATGATTATTATTATTATGACTATTACTATTACTCTTGTCGTAACGACCCACCACATCTACATCTGACAAGACAACACTAAAACTCCGTAACTCGGTCGGAGCATCTATTCTATGTCGACCTGGTCGTCTATTATGATTATTATTATATGCTAATTCTACCGTTTTCCCTTGATTAGAGGAGAAGGGTGTCGATAAAGCTACGGATAAACTCCCATCTCTACGAATTCTATACCTGCTATGTCCGTTTCCACCAGTTTCCGCTGAGGTTGGTAGTCGGGCTGAAGCTTTCCAAAATCCTTCATCGGTCCGAGAAGCCATCAGTCGCCTGCTCATTTCAATGGGACGAGATTGAGTGACTAAGGATGATGATGATGAAGATGAAATGGCATCTTCTAGTAAATAAATCATAAGTACAAAAAATGTTTTTTAGAATTTTGAAATCTATACAACATAGTACACATTACACATGGTACTTAAAACTTAAATGGTCATAAAGAAAAAGGCTAGGGCTTTTAGGCTGGATTTTTCATGTATAGAGGGAAAACGTTGAAATTTCATTTATGAAAAACAAATCCTTTTTTTTTTTTTAAATTTTATGATCAAAGTCTAGACATTACAAAAAAAAAATCGTACAACTACAGATTTCAAATCTGTGTACTTACGTGTTGCGTCTGGATTTGGTTTTGCATCAATTTTTTGAAATGTTCCAAAAACGGCACATGTGTACAATGTTGACAGAATCAACCACTTGTATTGTACCAGCACCATTTTAAAATCCGAAATAAAACTATAACTGAAAAACTATTCAGTTGTTACTAGTCGTATCACGTACACTGTGGGTTAGTTATTATTTTGAGCAAACATACACGATTTGGTCACTATCAATAAATAATAAGTTTCAATAAAAAATAGAGTACACTCACAAAAATAGAAATAATAACAATGATTTGCAAGTTTCACAGTTGTAACAGATGAATAAATAAATAAAAATTAGTTTTTTTTAGAGATTTAAATTCACTCCACAATCAATATTAACGTCAACGTTTAAAGTTTTTGATATTTTTTTTGATGTAGATATAAATAGCAACAATAATAGTAATCACATGCATGCAATAGGGAAGTAGACGTGTGTGTATGAAGATAGAAACCGTGACTGTTTTACTCCTGTCTTCTCCCTCACGTTTGAGGAACAACTAAAACGTATAACGCCTGTGATTCTACTTATATAACAGAAAATATAACCCGCAGAGCTCAGATGAGGATGAGATAGCTAACGGCAAAAAAACTTCTTGCAGTTTTTTTTTCTGGGCCAATTCATCAAATGCTGAAATCAAAGTTTTCAGCATGCAGGTATACACACTCACAGGTATACACACTCACAGGTATACAGAATACAGAGCTTGTGAGAATATAAATAGAAAATAGAATGAGTTGTGTAGTCTCGCTGGGTTGTGAATTAGACATGCATATAATATCGAATATATGTAAAGTATAATAATTATATGAACAGCGCACAGTACGTTGTCTATGTACTATATATACATTTAGCATAATAATATTCACCCTTTACTTCGTTTTATTCATATTTTCGTAATTCGTAGCCATGCATAGTTAGTTTTTGTACTAGGAAATGTCATTTCATATTTTATATTATAATTCATGATTTAATCTATAGCTTTCACTGTCACTTTGATTCTCTATTTTAAATATATATACTGAATGAAGAAAAAGTTAGACTATCGTTATCTAAGATTTTTATCTGTGATTTTGTGTGTATATTGCCATTTTATATTCTTCTGCAGTTTATAATTTACTGGGAAAAGGTCAAATAGAACTGGAACTGTAAACTGTCTATTGTCTATATACTTTCTCTTTATGGTTTAAGCAGATAAAACTTGATGTGTGAATGACCGAAAATGAGTAGGTATAATATATAGATACTCTAGACGCTTTTTGAGTTTCAGTTTTGTTTGTTTAATGAAATTTAATACAAAGTTGTGCATTTTATGGCTTGATTATTTTGATTAATGTCGATTGTCACAAGTTTTTTCTAACAGTGAAGCACTCAATTATTTACAGCAAGAAAAGGCAAAATGGTATAAATATGTTATATGCATACATATGTATATACATACATGTATATTACAAAAGGAAGAAAGAGATGCGGTGATGGATTTGCATAAGTCTGAATTTCCGTCAGTTTGCATAATTCGTTTGACTATATGTACAATGTGAATGAGAATGTGCATTAAACTGAAGTTAATCAAGGCAAATGAACATTACACCTGTAATTAACATTCAAAAAACTTTTTGAAAATTACTCAAAATTATTGTACTTACAGGGTTCATGTGCTAAGCGATTCCTGAAATAGCTTTTGAACTTTTAAAATTCATGATATGATTCGATTTAGAATTTACAATGGATTGAAAATAATATTTTGTGTATTTACACATTATTAGTAGATTATTTGCCGAGTGTACTTAGAAATAATAATTTTAAAGTCTATGAATTATCAATTAACAACTATCAACAAGCACACAAATATTAAAGAGTTTAAGGTTAAGCATTTTCTCCATGATCGCACAATTGAGCTCTAAGGAATTTTCGGCCAATTGGTTTTTTCACTGATACATGTGACTGAACTTGGTGTGTAGTGTATAGTGGCATCTACCTAGTGTCTACCTGCACTTGAAGATTCTGGATTAATCCTAAATTAAAATGGCATTTTAAATTCTATGAGAAATACTATGAAATTCATACTATTCATACTATGAATAACAAAACATTCATAGTATGAATGTTTTGTTATTCAGAATTCAGAAAAATTTCGAATCCAATGTAACCATTAAAAATGATTTGGATTTCAACAGAAACCTCTTATTTTGTTTACACATGTCATTGTTGTATACATTATATATTATGTGGTATTATGGGTTGCTGAAAGCAATGTCTAATCTAATCTTCAACTCTTCTGTACTTGTGTATTCATAATTCATAAACACTATCGGAGCAATTGTAATAGAGATGCTTTTCTTTTAGTTTTTTTCTCAAAAACTGAGGTTTTTAGCAATATTTTTCATTTATTTCTTTAAAACTACAACAATGTATTATCATCAACGACAATGTAGCATAAAAAAATATTAACGTATTTTTTTAAATAATTTAATAACAACAAACAAAATGCACTAGAATGTAACTTAAACACTAGCAAAATTATGAATAATAGAAACATAACAACAATCATAAGTAACAAAAAATTCAACAGTACAAAACTATACATATAAAAATACTGTATGTATATATATTATTTCTGTGTGTATACAAAAGTTTTACACAATAAAATAGAGTAAAAAAAATAATCCTGTACTATCGATGACCATTATATTTTGTAGCTTCTAATAGTTTGTCGACCCTCATTTGATTTGCATGGACTTCTGCATATTAAATATTAAAAAACATTTTCGACATTAAAGTTATTGGTCATTTACTGTTTATCGACGCTATCAATATTAAGAGGACAAGGGTGGATTTTTGGTCAAATTTCTCATCTCTATGAGATCCATCTCAAAACATTTCTACCCGTGAGTTTGTTCAGATTCAGATAATAAGATTTTGAAAATACTACTCAATAAGAAATGCCTCAGAACCGTAAGAAGTTATTGGTATTTGTGTATATTAAGTTTTACAATAGGCTTCAAAATGCTAAAGTTGATCTTGTCGATTATCAGGAATTGAGACGAGTCCTTAGTTTTCAATAAATGGATAGGCTTAATTTTTCACTAAAAAAATTCCCATAGAATACAAAGTGATCTTTAGTAGTACTCACTCTAAAAACATTTTGACATAGTTTTCATGGAGAAAGTCTATATGGACCAAAATCCTTTTTAAAAAAATATCACCATTTAACTAGAAAAATAATTTCATAAATATAATATAGAATAATATATTATTATGTACAATAAAAAGGTTAAGGCGTAAATAACAATGTGATACTAGTATTATTATTATTGTTACATTCAATACTCAATACTCATATAATTATGCTAATTATTATAAAGCGTTTTATTATTATAATCATAACAAATTAATACTGTAATCATAATAGCGTGTTTATAGTTAAAGATGGCAAGAAAGATCGCTTCCGAATCGAAACGTGTTTGTAGCTTGTAATATCGCATCATATGCTATATATTATTATATATAATTAATACGAGTCGTTTGTAACTTTGTCGAAAATATAAGAACCAAGATAAAACTCAAACTCAATACTAAAATTTTCAATCAAATATCTATTCCAGCTTTTTGCTCTTTCTCATTTGCCAAAAAAATTTACAAAATATAAAAGATTGAAAAAGAAAAAACAAAATCGACTACTTGAGTTGTAGTTTTACATATTATGACGTCTTAAAGATTTTCAACGAGTTACAATTTAGACACTATAATAATTATTTTACGCGTGATATTTCTGATACTACAATACTAAATTAATATTTACTAAAACATATATATATATATATAATGATTTGTCATTATTTGTCAGAAGCATACTTATGTTTTTTTTTGTACGTGTGTGTCTATAAAATTTATAAGGTTTCAAAAAATATTCTTTAGTACAATATTATAATGTATTAGCGTAACTAAAAAAAGAAATTTTTTATGTAATCAGTTTTTTACGGTGGTATAATAACATTGTTGTTGTGAAATACAGTTTGTCTTCTTCCAGGTACAAAAAAGCGTCTTTGAATTTGTTCTATTTGATTTCCATTTGGATTTGGATTATTAATTTCAGTAGGTTGATGACTATTAGTACTATCAGTTAATTCACTCCATGATAATAATGTTTTAGAATTTCGTGTACTACTAGGAGTTTCATCAAAATTTACATTTGATGAAGATGGGAATGAGTCCTGCTCAGAAGGAAGGAAATAAAGTTGATTACGAAAAACAACTGGGGTTACTGAAATTTTCTTCATCATATTTGAACTTTCTTGATTATTATTATCTTGATTATCCTTATATAAATTTTTTGTAGATTTATAAAGGTAGAAATGTCCATCTTGTTCTTCTGCCAAAGTATCACGTTTCTTTCGTTTTCCTAAAGCTATACCAGCTGCTATCCCGGCTGGTAATAATCCTGCTCCAACTAAATATATACATAAAAGATAGGTTAATAATAAGAATAATAATTATTGTAATAATATTTTAAATAATATTATTTAAATAATAATATTTTAACCATACCTGCAGCAAGTATGGGTTTGAAAGAGTGGTGTTTTTTAACTACAACTTTTGTTCCATTATTGGATTCTCCTCCATTATTATTATTTCCAAGGGGTGAGGGAGATGAAGATGATGAACCTCGTGCAGTTCCTAATAAAGTAGATAAAAATGACTGTCTTTTTGGTGGTTGTGGTGGTCTCGTTACTTTTTGAAAGGCGGGTTTCTTGGTCGTTGTTGTAGGAGTAGTGGAAGTTGTTGTTATTTCTGTTGTAGATGACATTGAATCTCGACCATTCTTTTTATTTTTGTTTCTATTGTTATTATTGTTATTTATTCCTTTTCGATGATTAAGGATTGGAGTGAGTGTTTGAAGAGTAGCATTTATTCGACTGAATGCTAAATCTTTATTATCATCATCATTATCATCGTATAAATTTGATGGAGTTGTTTGTACTTGTTGTGCATCTAAAGCCATGAGAGGAGAGACTACGAGTTTATAGTTTTTGGCCAAACGATGAGAATTAAAATAAGGGCTTCCATCATCACGATCTATTTCATGATCATGATGAGAATGATGATGATGATTTTTGTGTCCATGTCCATGATTATTGTGTTGGTGTTGATGACGATGGTGGTCATGATCTCTATCCCTGATACGATCTCGTTCTCGGTCTCTCTCCCGATCTCTATCTCGAATTCTTTCTCCTTCCGATTCATACAAATTGGTATCAGCAGCACTTAAATCATCAGACAGGTCATCCTTATACCCATTAATGTGAGGTCGATATTTGTGCCGGTCGGAATTAATTAAATTATTGGAGACTCGACGACTATTTGACACAAGAATCCATCTAGGGTCATCATCATGTGCATGTGGATCTGGGTAATTTGAAGGGCTACCACTTAGAACTGGTCGCCGAATTCCAAATCTGTTATTATTATTATTATGACCAAGTTTGTTATTTGATGCTGACCATGATGCAACTGGACCTCTTCTTGTATTATCTGGGGATTTCCATCCACCACTACTACTACCACCAAAAGATGAGGGGTATGTAGCAAGTCCTTTGAGGGTTGTTGAAGATTCCCAACTTGCTGTTGCAGAGGATGGTGTATTTGGATATATTATATCTGCCCAATCATTCCCAACACTCGGTCTCTTTGTTTCATGTAAATGAGGAGGATATCGATTGGTGTAGGAAGTTGATTGTGAGGAGGGTGCGGAGGAGCCCCATCCCAAAGATGGTCTTTTAATATGAGAATTTTCATGATGATTCCTATCCCACCAGGCAGTTGTCTTATCTCGTATTAAGTCACCAGTTGACGGTAATTCGGAGGGACTTGTCCCTTTTGGAACCCATTTAGATATGGAAACACCAGCAACAGGAATAGGATCAAGTTTCACCCAATTTTGTGGATCTTCATCTCTTGTCGGTCCATTATGAGCTGCTCCATAAGGTCGGCGATTGTGAGGATTATTATCATGATGTTTATGTTGATAATTAAGTTCTTCTAACCAACTGGGGAGTCTGGAACCTTTACTATTTCCATATCCCCATCCTAAAAAAAAGAAAGGAAAAGTTATTATTATTTCATCTCTTTCTCAATTCTCAATTATTATTTTCAAGTAATCAATAATCAATAATATAACAAATATTTTAAACTTTAAATGTATATTATTTCTCAACTTACTCTCAGCAAAACTTTCTGGACTCAATTCAATTCCAATTCTATTTGCAAATTGTACATTCTCATATTTTTCATCCCCGAGGGTTGGAGAATTACTTTCACCTAAAGGACTATTGACATGACGCTCATTGTCCCGAGAAAAGAAAGGATCGTAGACTTTGTGTGGGGACATGGGTTGAAGTTTGACCCATGAGGGAGAACTTGTTGTACTAGTCCGAGTTACTCGTCTTTTAGGAAAGTCATCATCTGAGTCTGGATAAAATCGATTTGTATACTTGTCTATAGAGTCTGGTCCAATTCCATGAACGCGAAATGGGAATATTGTTCGTCTCTCATAAAATTTATTAGAGGAGGCAATGTCCATATCGTGACCAGTACCAGTACTACCGCCAGAGTTTCTCCGTGCTCCGATTGCTCCTCCATGTAGTCTTTCTGGATATTTTAAATTCCCATTTAATACGGAATAGTAAGTTCTATGCTCATCATCAATTTCACCCTTTGGACAATTTCTTCCATTGAAACAATCCGAATTGGGTGAATATTTATTATTGGTCCATGAATTTCCATTTACATTTCCAGTGGCAAAATTCCCATTTCCAGTTCCTCTCCGTACATCTGAATTTCCATGTCCAAAATATGAAGAGGATTGGGGAAAACCAGAAGAGGAGGAGGGCGGAAGGGAAGAATGATAACGATCATGATTATTGTTATTATTATTGTTGTTATTATAATTAGAACCGGAACCTGGTCCTGAACCTGGTGGATCTCGACTGATTATAATTGGTGTAGGTTTTGTATTAATATAAACATTGGAACTAGAACCACTTCCCGGTTTAATTGAATATGAAGTTGATGAGATGACTGTTTCAGGCATTGTTGAGGACTTTGTGGTTTCAAAATTATTTTTTGTTGTATATCCTGCTGATGTTGATACGGATGTTGAGGATGACAAAGATGGCAAGTCTCTGTCTCTGTTTTCATAAAAATAATCTGATTGTGGTTTCCTCGTGTGAAATGGGATTGATCGGGATAATGGAGAATGTTCATCATCCGCTTTCTGTGATTCCTCCTTCTTCTTTTCATTGTCCTTTGGATTTAGGTCTGAATTTAAATGTGTATCACAATTTACTAAAGTTACTACAAGTAACAGGAAAAGTCCTACAGTCTGTAGTCTCAACATCATGGTTAAGTTTATAAAATGACTTGTTATTTCAACTCTCTTAATAGCACTTCATATATTTTTAATTTTTTTTTTCTATATTTCTTTTGTGTGCTCTTTTTCTCTGCTGTTACATTGATCAGTCAGTTTAGTATATCATTGATGATGTCATGTTTCCCATATTTCTCAGTGTAGACTTCCGTATTTCTGAAAAAATACACACAAAAACAAGAACAATTTTAATAAACAATAAGTAATAATAATCATGTTTAACATTTTTATAGAGAAATTTAATAATGTAAAAGTAGTGTAGTAAATTGATCAATTATTAAGTGCTAAACATTTCCCTCTATAGTTCAAACATGATAAAACTCCTCCATTGTATTGAGTATTTATTAGTATTTATTTATTTGTGTACGTATTTGCAAGTGAAATTCAAGTAAAAACTTGAATGAATTTATTAGAAAAGGAGAAATTACTCAAACAAGAGAAAACGAAAAGTGTGAGCATGTACAAATAATAAATAATAATAATATGTAAGATATTTGTAAAGTCTACATTTTGTACATATCTCAGATCTCATGTATTATCTGAAATCGCATGTCATGTCATAAGATACAATAAGTACATGGAGCATTTGTTTACTATATATGCAACACATAATTAACACAGTAATAACAGTAATGAAATGATGTGTATCAATGATTATCTTTTGTTTATACACAAACATTCATGTGTAGAGTGTAGAGATCCGTCGTTCGTATTCTGTACATTGTACATATTTACAACTGATAAATGTATAGACTATCGAAAAACAAGTTGAAAAACGGTCTATTTAGTAGTTGGATCATATGTACATACATTTTGTATTATGTTATTGTATGATGGACATTAAACAACAAGTGGAAATGAAGATGGTTAGATGCATGTATAATGTATACGCAATGCGTACATGTACGAATTGGATATTTAATGATTATATTTGAGTGATTTGATAGTTTTACTTAGAGGTTCTTTTACTCATGTACTTACTTACATTTTCTATTATTTAGCCTACTTTTAATTTCTAATATACAATTCCTTTTTCAGTACAAAACATATTTTCCACATAAAAGTGCTAAAAATTGAATCAGTAAATCACTCCTATCAAATAAATAAGCAGAAAAGAACTAGTAAAGGTTAACTTTCTTCTGCAATTTTCTATTCTCTCTTTACTCTTTAGATATGGAAAATCACAGATATTGTAATAGCATCGTAATTCATTACATTTTAATATCATTTTTCGTTAGTCTCTTTGCCATTTGCCATTTGTGAGTAAATATTTTTTATTTTTTCTTCGATTTGGTCTCATGTCATCGTTTATGTTTAAGCATATGTATATTATGCGTGTACAGTTTGAGATGCAGAATGATTCAGGTACATAGAAAAAAAATGTTTTGTGGCCTCTCTTCTCTCTTTTCATCTGCCGAACAATATCAAATATACGATACTTATCTGACATTTTGACACCCCCCATACAATTCTTTAAAGACAAGAATGGACACATGTGTTGCTATTCTTCATTTCTTTTTTAGCTTGAGAAGGTGTATCAATTTATCAATATGTTGTATGACATGAATTATAATTTTTCATGGATACGGTTGAAACGTGGCACACTCATTCTTACACCCACGTGTTGGTACACTGAACATTTTTACCACCAAATTGTTGTCTTTTTTTCTTACATTTGAAAATACTATGACGTTATGAATCGTGATTTTCGTGAAAAACTACAGACTATAGTACAATGAATCACATGTTTAATACGCGTATAGTACATCTAATAACATGGAGTTTAAGAAGAGAGGAAACTGAAAAAACTACAATCAGAAAGTGGGAAATGTGCGTATATGTATATAAGTATAAATGTCTGCACATGAACTTTTTAAATGTGAGATAAAGAAAAATGCATAGTCAGTACTCAAAACTCAACACCCATCATCAGTAGTGAAAGTTGAGTGAAAAGGCGTATGTAAAATTCCTATTAAAAATAATAATGCTCATCACTAATCACAGAAGTATCACTAATGCAGATCCACTAAAAGCAACCTCAATAATTAACATTAAAAAGGAAAGGAAAAGTTTACCAATGTGTTATTATTAATTATTTGAAAAATCCAACTTCTCAATATCAATAAAAGTAATAATCATTATTCTTCTACTGTATTTTTTGGGATGTTTATGCTATATTTCTTATCCTTTCGGTTTTCGAAAAAATTATATATATATCTAACACATTATAAACGTGAAAAAAGAAAATAATATTAGGACGTGAAATTTTTTATTTAATAATAATATTATTATATGGCTACAAATGAATGCATTTCTACGTAAAGTCTGTTATAAAAAATTTGCTGTGTATTAGTTTCGTATGTTGAGTTTTGAGGTTTTTGGTTATATTTTTACTTGTTTGATGCATTTAATCAAATCCATATTAGAAAAGTAAAAAAACTAAGAAAAAAGAAGTTAGTTGGACGTGAGCTCAACTCAACGGTTAAACAGCTGTAAAGAGATTGATCGTTCAATCGTATTATTACGCGTATAATCGACAGTGAATTTGCAGTTGTAGTGCTATTTCTTTTTTTTACTGGTTGTTGGACGGATGGCACGTATATAATATCTAGCAGTTGCACTATTTGCACGCCATGCCATGCGTTTCAACCTTCTGGATTTTAGTTTTTTCTTAGTTCGATACATGTACATAATATATTACATGTTGAAGGACTTTTTTTTAAGAACACCAGAAGTCAAAAGGAAGACAAGTCAAGTAGTGAAGATGATAAAGTAAATTAAAGCAAAAAGTCTTATAGAGGAAGACGTGTGGAAATGTGTGTTTGTGTGTGTGTGCATCCTGCATGTATAGAAAAAGGATTTTCAGTTATAGTTGTGTTGAGTCGAGTTCCACTGTCACCACCACCAACACACTAAAACTAAACCAAAGACCAAAGACCGTCATCGTCACTCCTCAGTCACTCAGCTGACTTGCTTGCTTGCTTTTGTTTTTGTCTTTATCTTTCCCTGTTATCTTTCAATATATTCGCCATGCTACGCATAAATTATAACTGAATTCATTCATCTGGTTTCTTCTTCTTCTTTGCCTAATTCTTCCTATTTCTCCTTTACTCCTTTTCTCCTTCCACTCACAATGGATAGTCAGTCAAAGTTTAGCCCAGAGCTACAAAATCTAAACAGTCACTAGTCATTCATGCTCATTTTCAGACAACTGCCATTAACTATTTAATATATAATATATGTCCCTATATATAGTAGTAGTAGTAGTGGAGTAAAGTAGTTGATAGCCAGTGACTAAATGGACAATGATTAAGAATTGAGACAGCTCCTTGCTTAAAGCAGAACAGTGCTAGAATCTGTCGTATCACACTTGCAAAAATTATAATATAAATAATTATAAAATGCTTCTCACGTCCATTCATTTCAATATCAAAGAGTCTCTTGAAATGACTCTAAATATTGGAGACTCGGCAGAATTCAGAATCATCTTAATCTATCTTTCATTAAGTCACAATTGAATGAATACATGAAAACTAGTAACTGCCTTACTTCAAATACGTACATGTAATTTCGGACATGCTTATAAAAATCGAGGGAGGGGGAAATATAAGTAATTTTTAATATTTGATCCTTTTTCAAAATTTCTTGCTCGTAGCTCAATTGGGTAACTAGTTGAAATGAGCAAGTTTAGGATAATTACATTTTCAAAAATAAAAGGGTTTCAGAAAATGGGTTCATCAAAGATTAAATCTATATCAAAGCTTTATTTTCTTTCAAAAACAGAGAATATATTTACAGCTTTCAAAATGTATGGACATTTTAGTGTTCAGTCGGTCTACACGTTTTGTATTTACCTTCAAAGTTTCGTCATAAAAAAAGTTTGGGATTTTAAAATTTATGTGTTTTAAATCAACACGCAGTCAAAATTGGATCAGAAATTGAATTTCACACATAATACTTCAATAATAACAGATATTTACTGATAATCTTTCAGCATGTAGCAGGAAAATACATAGTGAAAAGAAAGAAAACTAAAGAAATTTTGATTTTTGAGATTTGGGATGAATAATAATTGATGAGAAAATTACACATAGCAATTTGGAGGAGTAACCATGTTTTTTTTACCATATAATATGGTTTTATGAGACGAGTGAGGGTAAAAATAAATGTATTTAGGACTTGATTACAATTACCTCTGTCGATGCTTCTGTGGAACACCTATTGTTTTCTCATATAAGACTGTTGATCATGAAGTAATAAATAGGCAATTGGCACTGATGATTCTCTCTCTCTCTCCGTTCCACACTGCCGGTTCTCACTCACTCAAACCAAAGCACACAGAAGTTTTACTACTATTCAAAACTGTTATTTTCTTCTTGTTCTTGTTTTTTCTGATGAGGATCTTCTTCTCACATGAAAATCCTTATAAAACAACTACAAATACGACGACGACAACGACAACGCAAAGACAAACAATAACAAAACAGCATCAAGTTCACATAAACAAGTCTAATTGCTCTATTACTCTTTCCCCTTGAGTACAAGATTTTTCGTGTATTTTTTTAAACTTTTTTTCTTCTTCTTAGTTTATTTAGTTTTCTCCATATTTTGATATTTGATTTTTGAAGTCAATTTTATTTCTAAAAATGTTTGATAAAAATGTGTGTAGCACTATTTATTTTTTTTCTAAAAGTAAAAGCTCACAGGGAAACTTTGTGTCACATGTACAAGAGTTTCAAGTTTGAAAATGTCGATGTCGATGTCAAATGTAGAATAAATAAAATTCACGTACAGTCACTAGGAATTGTTTTTTTGAACATTGGGAATGTTTTGAATCTTCATTATTATTTCCTTTCCCCAAATGAATAGGTAGATAAGAGTTGAGAAACGAACACTGAATGACAGTAGTAGGTAAAATTAAAATAGGAGCACAAATGAAATGAAATGAATGAGTGTGAGTGTTTATGTGTGTTTCAAAGAAGTTCACAGTCAAGAAATGTTCACGTCTGTCTGTAGACTGGGAACAAGTCGTCGGAGATGTAGAAGAAGGAGCACTAGACAGAGATGATGATGAGCGACAAGGCCGAGATGAGATTGAGAATAAAAGGTAAAAGATTCTCGCACCCCCAACAACAACATGAACGCACACAACCTGAATCCAAAGGAAATCTCCCTCTCTGTCTCTGCCTCTCTCTCTCGTTGTCTCTCTCTCTTTTGACTTGGCTTGACTTGACTTTTCTTCTTCTACTAGTACTTGTACTTGTTCTGTGTTTTTCGTTCTCTTCCGATTCGTTGTGGATGTCAAACTAGTGTTTCACAGAAGTCAAGAGTGGAATGTTTGGAAGATGAATGAATTTTCTCGTCTTTTTTTTATTTCAGGTAGTTTATTTCTTTTGGGATTTGTGCTGTGTATGTTTATGCATTTTATTTTTATGTAGTTCAATTTTCAAATCAACACACACTCACACACTCAACTCAGACACACACACATACACGAGACATGCAATTTTTAACATGAAAAAAGATACACAAACACACAGTAATAAGTAAATAATATAGGAAAATGAAAAAAAACACTGCGTCTGATGTGAAATTTAAAAAGTTTCTTTCTGTCTCAAATCTCAAAGTAGTTACGAATTACGTAGTTTAGAGTATGTACTTTTTCCTCTTTCGTTTTGTTAGGTGTTGTGAGTTTAGCTTAGCATAAATAGTATATAAAGTTGTCTTTGCCGTCGAAAATCTGACTGCACTCAAGGACTAAGAAGCTGCCCTGGTTTATAGATTTATTTTCAGAGTCATTGTAGAGAGTAGAGGGTTGAGAGTGGAAATGACTTGTCTTCTTTCTTCTATCTTCTATACTTATTATTACTTTGCCAATTCCCAACTTTCTGCTATACTTCGCTCTCCTAGTTTTACGTCTACCTGTGTTTCCTTCGATGCTTAATATAATGCAATGTAATGTTCGTCTCGTCTCCTGTACTATTGTCTCTTGTCTTGTTGAAACGGATTCTCTCCATCGCCTTCTGATTCTGATCCCTGTCGTCACACCTGGAGAATTCAAAACCCCTTGAGTCTTTATTGCTCACCTTTTCTCATGAATATTATTATCTCCTATACTACTGATAAACTATTAAAGTAAAATACATTTGTATGTATTTATATGTATGTACAATGTACAATGTACAATGCTTGCATATTGATACTTGATGTTTGATGTTTGATATTTGAGATGTACTTGAGATATGTACTCCCACTCTCGATTCTCAATAAAGTTCCATTTGAAGCTTTTCTATTTACCACATTTTCATTCATGTGTGTACAAGTTATTAAGAGATCTGTTCTCTGTTCATCTGTTCCGTGTGAACCACCAACGCAAGGAAAGGAAAGGAAATTTTTCAACTAAGAATAATATTATTGTATTAATATTTGAATGATGGAAATAAAATAAAATAAAATGTGTTTGACATATAAAATCACTTTTCTTGAACGGGTTTTATGGGAAAACTTTTCAATTTCACATTTTGCACATCAAATCGTGCAAATATTGACAAAACTTACAGGGATAATGACAGTGGCAATGACATTTCTCCAATCCATTACATTTACAACTTACATGTATATTTGTCCTTGTTATTAGCACTAGTGAATTCCATTTTCCTTTATATATATTTATAATAATTAGTATATCGAAGGAGATACTATACACACTACACGCTCGTAAATGTAAATGAAAGTGGATACTTTTCCCAGCCTTTTAAAATAAGAATGAGAATAGACATGAGAACGTCCATAGCTAAAAAGATGGATGATGATGCATCATCTATAGAATTCTGAGAACTATCAATATTCAATACCAATTTCATTATGTAAATGTCAATGTCAAAGTATTTTCTCTCCAGTCAAACATGTGCATATAATATTCTTTTGTTACTCTTAATTGTTTATTATCCTCAATCCTCTCATTATAAAATTTCATCCTTTGTTTATATTCAGTTTTCATTTGTATCAAAGTATCATTAAAGTAGTTGAAACCCGGATTCGGCTTATAACAGTATGGTGCACAGAAGTGAAATTGTAAAAATTCTCTCAGAGTGTAATGGATGATTGACGATTAAAAACTACAACAAAAAAGCACTAGGTACATACAAAATATATTTATACTACCTTTAGTACCAAAAGGATCAAAAGGATGATTGAAAATGTAAAATCATTGATTTGTGACAAAAAAAAGAACGTTTGTGATTTGTAATGTCACAATGTCAAGTGTTTTGTTTTGTTTTTTATTGTAACCTCTTTGTGCCGTTTGCTTGGAGGTTCAAAATTGATGATAATATAGCAGTAGCAGTTGTAATAAAAATAACAATTTTGTCAAGCTCTTATTCAAACCAACATTGTACCTCAGAGAATGGTACGTAGTACATGTATAATAATACATATTGAAAACTGAAACGTAAAAAGTCAAAAGTAAAATTAAAGTTGACGTTAATTTTCTGCTGTATTCAAAATCCATGAAGCACTTGCGTTTTCTCTTTCGGTACAGTTTTCGCCCTTTAACTTACTTTTTTTTACTTTTTAATATAGCATGAAATATCTTGTAAGTATCTATGATATTATTTATGCATGCATAATGCATGTATATGAGTACGTACTACGTATACTTGAATTATAATATTTAATTTTATTGTATAGCTATACGCTATTTTACTCACTACTCACATTTTCTCGTGCTAAACCCAATAGCAAACTACCGTGTATTTTTGTGTCTCGTCATGAAAAAGAAGATGAAGATGATTATCATTGTTATTGTCATTGCTATTATTTTATTACAATGGTATACATCGTACGTCCATAAATTATTATTTACACTCAAAGCAATAAAAAAAAGTATTGAAGTAAATGTTAATGTTCAAACTTAAGTGTAGTTAGTAGTTTGTAGTTAAAATACTCAAGTATCTACTATATATAAAAAAGTATAGACTCCTCGTATTATTTTTTTTACTCACATTAGGTTTAGTATTTAGCATAAAGTCAAAAATAAAAACAGACTTTATATTATTAAGGTATTGTAAAGATAGTTGTTGTCAACTTTTGTGTATTGTAGGCTTACTGTATACTGTGTACGCGTGTGTGTGATTGTGTGTGCTGTTGTGCTTAGTGACTGTACCCTATGTTTATCCTATCGTTTTTCCTTATTGCTGCTCTTTCTCATGTCTCATAAATTTAACGCAATGACAATATTATTTAGAGTGCGTCGCCTGATGCTTCTCTTCATAATATGAATTACGGATGTACTATATACTCTACAATCTACACTATGCACTTTCTACGTTCTATATGTACATCATTCACACATGTACATATTATTATTATTATTATTATTATTATACCTTTGACTTGTACTCATTTTCATTTCATTTTATTTCAAGAGTGAATTTTAAATGTACATTAACATTTAAATAAATACAATAGTACGCAGTAATAATAATCATTGTAAGGATGAACCCTCAAAGCAACAATGATGTTAAAATATATAGTAATAGTAATGATAACGTGGATGCATCAATCAGTCATCCAATCCATTATCATTTATACATGTATTTCATGTATTACACTGCATTTGTGTTACGTACTTCGTACAGAGTACAGAGTACAGATCCGACCGACGTATACATGTGTGCAAAAGAAAAAGGAAAATGAAACTTTCAACAAGTTTGCCTAAAGTGGTCTAATACTTGGATGTGAGCAATAATTATTGTTACTATCGTAGATACATTATTTCTTTTCTTCTGGGAGTTTTATTTAGAATTTGTAGAACAGTGAATCTTTCATGTAATTTGAAGTGAAACTTAACTTAAGAGGAGCTGTTCAAAGTCAAGTTTCAAGAGGATGAGAGAAGGTGAATGTTGAATGTCTAATGTCTATATTATATATCTATAGAATAAAAACTGATAATAAAAAAAACTACCCTGTGATAAGTGAGGCTGCTGACAGGTGACAGAGATGCGAACGACGACGACGATGACTGTGATTATAAGATTTATAAAGTGATAAGTCACCATGTGTGCACATTGCACATGTACCAGTACAGTAACCAGTACCCATTTTCTTCTTAGATTTTGATTTTCTCTTTCTTTCTTTCTTTCAATTCTTTATCGTTTGTCTTGTATCTTGTACTTTGAAGTTGATTCTCAAATAATTTTACTTTTCCTTTGTCCATGTATTTTAACTTTTAACATCAACCGGATATAATCTATCGACTGTGCAATGTACAATGTACAGTGTACAACATTAAATGAAAACTTTATCTGTTTGTGAACTTGAAGAAGTTGAATCATGGAAAGTCGTTATGATGGTGCACAACTTATTATTAAACTTTTATCATGTTCTCTGAAATAATGTGTATGTGCTTTGATCAATGGCACTGCACACACTGCACGCAGTGTGCACGTTGTACGTCATACATTTTGACATACATTTTAATTTTCCCTGTATAAAGTTATTTACGAATAATGAATCATGAAATTCCTCACAAAAACAAGCATCTGGAATTATATATAAATCCCTGCACGATTTGTTACTCTACACTCTTTAAATTATGGGATATCGTGTACATTGTACATGTAAATGTGTATTATATATATTATTTGTGTACTGTGTACATTGTACATTGTACATGGATAGCACAAAATACAATGCAGTGGAATAGTATGGCGTTCACTAAATTCACTGAAACTTTATGATGATGAGTTTTATATCAGAGAGAGAGAGAGGGAGAGAAAACGAAGCAAGTTTTTTTCTAAACGTTTAGTAGTAACGGTTTCATTGTTCAATCTTTATGAAGTAGCATTTATTTACATTGACAACATCACAAGTCACAAGCATAATAATATATTTGTAATGTGTAATATGTAATGGTACATCTCATCCCAATGGTAAATCCTAAATCCTAAATATATGTAGCATGTATAGCTTTTTTCGTTGGTCACATTAACTTTTTTTTTTTGAAATTACCGTCAATTTAAATGACAAATTAAGGATGGCACATCAAAAATCGCAAGGCCGAGAGGAAAGAATTTTAAAAGTCACTTTATACAACAGAAGGGGTTTTTTCTTTTTTCTTCTTCTTCTTTTGCTTCGTCTTGTTCTCAAATATTTTCATGTTCTCTGTACTTTTGTGTGGAGTATGTACATTTTATATCAGATAAATCATGCCAGTTAAATACACATATGCAAATGTGAATGTATGTAAATGTCACAGAAATCAAATAAAGACGTCACTCGTCATCATAAAATTCCAGTCCAGTAATCTACATTCCGACAGTTTACATAGAGACCCAGTTTCAAAAAATCTACTAAAAAAAAGTACTATTATGTTAATGTGCACCATTAGATCCGAAAAATTAACTGCATTTTATAATAATATATGTGTCATCCATTAAACTTAGTACTTGGTACTGAGCAGTGGTAGGTTACGATAGGATTTTCAGGTAGAATATTCAGGAATTAAGTATTAAGTAAGTGTACAATGAAGGTAAACTTTTTATAGCACTTTTTTTTTACTCAATTTCAAAGGAATGCCTTTTTTCTTCATAGAATAATAATAATAATAGCTATACACTCTTTGTATTTTAAAAGAATTATTTACATTGCCGTTGTACCTGGAAATTGATAAATTAATTTCTTGTACCTTGCATTTAAAAATTAAAAGGAGCTAAAAGCTCCGAAATCATAACTGGGAGTAGCAAGAGACAGTTAGTATTTAGTAGAGACATCATTATTATTATTATTGCTCAAGACTCAAGATCTAGATTGACTGTAACAATTTAACTCGAAAAAAAAGTCAAGCCAAGTCAATGTCCTGCTAGGAAAAATATATCTTCAGCTCATCACCCATCATAATATTATCATATTATGTTATCATCACACTGACCCAAAGACTGACTACTGACTACTGATTACTTGAACGTCGAATGTCTAATGACTTAATCTTCGCTCCGTAATCCAGGAAGTGAAGCTAGACACGTTTTTTATACTTTTATTTAATTATCATCAAGTCTATGATGACTGATGAGCAATAAGCAAGGTATCGATTAAATATGATTCACTCTGTCAGTGATTAATAACAAAGGACAGGCCAAATACATAGAGCGAAGATTACTGTATTCTGATGAGCTTGATGACTGCTCTTTCCCCCTTTTCATCTTTGTAATTGAAAACTGAAAAGTCCACCATTCATACTTAACACTTTTTTTTATACATTTGTTATTGCTTATTCATTGAATAATATGAAAACTGAATACCGTGAGATGAACCATTATTTACAGAATTATAACAAGTATATTTTTATTTGAAATTCAAATTCACCAAATAAGAACATGTAAAACAGCTGACCAAACTAAATCATTCCCAAGTATTTACTTCATTGTACAGGCCAGACACTCAAACTGGGTAATGAAAAGATCAATATAAACGAGGAGGTGATAATGATAATGATGATGATAGTGAGAAAATAAAATGTGAGTAGGAGAGAGTACACATTTGTAGATAGGTAGATGTGCATCTACCATCTACAAATGTACATTAACTCGAACAAATATGTGTAAAGGAGAATCCTATGATTTTATTTCTCTTGTAATGTAACCCTAAACTTTAAACTGTACAGTTTACACGGTGCAGTGGAAAGGACATGGAAATCATGATTGTTGCTCGGACTTGGACTTGGATGAGATTGCTCTTCAACTTTTCTATTCTTGTCACCTTCATTATAGTTTTGATGTGCTCATGCATTTATATTATCGTAGAGTATGTATCTTGTGTGTACGCACATGCATGCATATGCACATACTATTGTTATTATATTATTTACTGCTTAATGTAAAGCTTAGATAAATTGGACATCAAACATAAGAGTATGCATAATGTAAAGTATCTAGCATTTAGTATTTAGTGTCTAGTATGTACTTAAGACGCGGATTTTGAATTGCACTTGTTTTATTGTGTGGCTGTGCAAGGAGCATTTTCTTATTATTATTTTTGTATTCTCAGAATAAAGAGTGAAAGAATGGAGAATGTAGAGGTAGAGAAAGAGAGAGAACGTTGCACATCTTTCACAGTCAGCTCAATCGTTTACTGATTAAAATGCAATAATATAATAGCAGTTATAATAAATATTTCATTTTAGTTTCTGAATTTTTGTAGTATACCAGGTACATATAGATATAGTATGTAGAGTCTATGAATGAACTAGGGAAATTCTGATAGAAAGAAACTTTTCCTCAGGAAATGTACCAATAATGACAATAATAATAATTATTATTATTGTTGTTACTATTGCTGTTATTTTTACAAGTAGGACCAAGAAATTGAACAAGAAATTTATAAAATACACCAAGTACATGTGTACATAAATACAAATCAACATCCATGTGGATTTGTCGTTGCGGTACTCCACGCAATGACAATGCAGACAATAGTGCAACAGCAACAACAACAAGGACACGCTGTATTTCAATCCGTTGAATGTTGGATGTACTTTTAACCATCTTTGAACATTAACCATTTAAGAGGATCAAACAGTAGTACGAATATGCACATACACATAAGCAGTAAGTGAGTAGTGAGTAGTAGAAAAGCATCTAATGTCTAACATCCACTATTCCATGCTCCTTTTCAGTTGAACTCGGTATGCATTTCAACAATGCTGAAGCAAAAAAAAAAGAACAGCGTTACAATAGGACAAGAGTACAAGTGCTTTTTTATCATCACAACTAACAACTAACATTTCATCAACACTTGAATATGTATTTACACAGTTAAAGTACACCTATCCAAATATTATGATTATTATATTTTTTTTTGTAATGGGATTTTTATAAACTATTTACAATTATTTATAAAGATTTATTTGTAAAGATGAGGCTGAACGTGTCAGTTGTCAATTATTGTGAATTGATGAATGGTGAGCGGTTTTAAAACCGTTTAACAGTGGATAATGGATAATGTATTTGTAAATTGTAAATATAAAAAAATGAAAGATGGTGTAAAATGTGTAACATTTAATTTCATTCAAGTATCAAATGCAGATGCAAATTAGAGAGGAATTTTTTCAAACATTTTTTAATACTTTGATATTCTATAGATTGTGGATATTTAAGGGAGACAGTCAAGAAAATTGAAAATTCTCATGTGGATTTTTGTGTTGCAAAATGTAAAATGCTACACTCAAAGATAAATTTGTTGGCTGTGGACATTGGACATGACATATTAGGCGGACCAACACTATAAAGGCTCAAGATATTATGTACATACTGTGTTGTCATTTTACTGTGGATTAAAATGGAATTTTTTAATGTTGGCTTATGCACATACTTTGTGTTATACAAGCAAATACATGTAACTGGTTTAGTATTCTAGTTTTTTTTCCATTAAAATTACAAAAAAATACTTATTATTGTGACAAAGGAAATAGAGCTCATGATGAAATACAGATTATAGGTCATAACAATATTTTCTTGAGGGTAGTTTGATAACTAAAGGAGAGAGAGGAACACTTGTATCTTTACTTTAGTAAATTTAATCGGATTTCTATCACCGTCGTCATCGTCATCGTCATTCTCATTCATCCTCATCCTCAATCCATTTAACATGGAAAAAAAGAGGATAAAATCAAGATTTATAACAAAGAGGCAGCAAAGATATTGTTATTACGAGAGGGGTTGAATTTTTACACCTTGTGAAATAATAATAAGTACAGGAATATGTTTTACATTTTATAAAGATGTTTTGTTGTATATTGTATATTGTGTTATGGTATTTAAATAAGATCTATGTGCGATGTACAATGTACACAGTGCACACATATTTTTATATTGTTATTTTGATATTACTTTTTTTTGAGAACGTTTAGAAGTTGGACCTAAAAGTAAATTGAAAATTATATTCAAAGGTTCTCCCTTGTCTGTCTGTCTCCTATACCTTATGTACAACTTGTAGGGCCTTGAGTCTAGAATCTTGAGTCATCAAAAACTTGGGAATAAAATAGAATACATAAGAATAGCTATGTTATACTTTATACTGTACACTGTACACTATATAATATTATATGCACTTGATACATAAAAGTGTTTGAATTTTGGATGGGAATGTGTATATATAAAAGCATACATATATCTGTACACTTGTTGTTTTGAGTGAGTGAGTGTTTTGAGTTTGTCCTAAATCTTTCGTGGTCGCGTTTACCATTTTAACCTGTCATGCAGAATGATTCTTCTTTACTCTGGTTCCTCCTCATCCTCATCTCCTTCTTCGCCAGTTCTTTATCGTCAGTTTTGTCTTGTTCTTCTTCTTCGTCTTCTTTCCTTTGTACAGGCTACATACTACATACAGATTTAGATATGTATGTCTCGTGTGCTTTGTGCCCTTCATTCTTATTATTCGTTATGCAAATCCATAATGTGCTCAACAGTATACATTCATTTGCTACATATATAATATACATTATACATCCTCCTAGCTTTTCCTAGACCCTTTTGACTTAACTTTCAACTTGACTTTTGGTATTTTTTTTATCCCTGGGTGAACACAATAAATATATGTATGCATATACAATGTGCATAGGTATATGTATATAGTATATGCTCAATACTCAATTATGCATGTATATAATTTATACCAAAGATAGAAGATTAGCGAAATACCAAAAATGTATGGCAAAAATGGTCGAGGAATTTGTTTTCCATTCTACATTGTAATCGTAAAATGTGTCTACAAAGATCAAAGATTCAATGATAGATATAGATGTATCTAAAGGTGTACACTATAGACTGTAGACTGTTCACTGTTCACATGCTTCATCTCATATGTGCATATTCTGTATTATAATCTGTATTCAGCTGATACTTAATACTTGTGATGTTCCTCCGTATCAATAACATCAAATCAAAATAGATCGTCAATCATTGATGATGGAACGACTGTAGATCAAACAAAACATCTCTTCTTATTACTTCTGAATAGTAAAGAAAGCTAAGGAGAGAGAAAAGAGACTATAGGGAAGAGGCGTTCACCAACTGATTCACTGATCACGATTCTCAAATTCTAAATCAACTATTTGTTCCAGTCTCATGTACACAGTATACAACATGATACATGATACATTTTACATGTATGTTTGTGCTCTTGAACTTGAATACTGATTTTTACAACGATACATATTTTGGTCAAGTTTCATTACCATTATCATTGTTATTATTATTATTATTTGATGGACTCTTCTAATTAAATTGCAGAGATATTGAAATAAATAATCATTTCATTTACAATTTACAATGTACAAAGTACAACATATATAACAAACAGGGTCTAATCTTCATTATTATCAAAGAGTGTCACAATTTCAACCTCCTTACAGAATCAAAAATCAGAAATCAGCAGAAGCGTACAATAAAAAGAACTTGAAAGGAAAAAGGAACATGTGTATTTAGTATTTACTTTACTCTGTACTTTATACTTTATACTTTATATACTAAAGGTACACATTTTCTGTTTTGTTCAACATATATATTTTGAACTTTGAACATCCGGATTCGAAAGTGATTAACTCATTAAGTAAACCGTACAAAAGGAACAAAAGAATTTCAACAATTCCTTCTATTTTCTTGTCTATTGTTCATTTTATCTGTAAAATAAACAAATAAACAAATAAAAATTAAATAATAATAATACAGTATTATACGGCCTTTTGTTCCCCTCAAAATGTGATGTCTATTGTTGAAAGTCGGAATTTTAAAAGAAAAACAGAAAACTACAAACTACAAACCAAGTAAATAAATAAGTAATTTTCTCCAGAAATCATATGGTCTTATTGTTAGATGGATAGTATTTTTTTCCATCTGTTTCCTCTGGGCTTACAAGTTACGGTACTTTTTGAAGGTTGTAGGAAAAAACTGTGCCGAATAACGAATGACGAGTAATAGAAGGCATAGATTACTTATATAGATAGTTATTTGGAGTTTGCAGTTAGTATTCACTGATTTTGAGGGTATATTAGACAAAGAGAAAAGAGGGGAAAAAATGGTCGTAAACGTTAATTCTGTGTAGTAAAGGCAAGAACTAAATACTTTTTTTAAGGCAAATAATGATTTTCAGTATTGATGAGTAGATAGAACTAACTAGTCCCATTTCATCATCAACCAACAGCATCATCGGCTTCTTTTCTTTTTCAATGTTTGTATTTTGTATGTTGTAAAATGTAGATAAATGGCAAAATATTATAGCCAGTCATCGAAATTCCTCCGTTGTGACTCTGTATTTATTTTTTTTCAAATGAAAAAAAAAATTTGCTACTTTCCTGTTTATTCGCATATAAAACTAAATTATATTTGAATAAGTATTATAGTATACACAGAATACAGAATACGAATGCTCAAGGCTCAAGGCACAAGAGAACGAGAAAGGCGCACATGCTGTTCTGTGTTTAGTGTTTTTAGTGTTGGTTCAGGAAAATAGACTGTTTTCTGGTTTCTGTTCTCTTGACCCTCTAAAAAGTTTATGGCTGTTGTAAGTTACGGCTCGTAACACCTTTTTTTTACATACTTCCATTCAAATGAGTCCTTGGTCACGATTTTCTCCTGAAATTTCTCACTGTTTTCTTCTTTCCATTTTTCTACTTCATTCAATACATATGTACATGGGATTGCTAAGATCTACATGTGTGTTGGTATTTGTATTTACTATTTACCATTTACCTCATCATAGATATATTTATTATTGTACTCCTGTTTCTTGTCTAGTAATTCGTAATCGTCTCCACGTCAAATTTTATTTGTAAGAAAAGAACACAAACCTATATATATACGTATTGTGTATTGTGTATACGATATTATATATTATATGATAGTAAAATGTTTTAATGTATTATATTCTTATTACTTTTTACTTTTTTTTACTACTACACCCTCTAAAATCAGAAAGTATGCACAATGCACAATGCACATACTGACTTACAAAAACTAACAAGTCAAGGGAAATCATTCCGAAATTCAAAATGGTACACAACCCATGAGCTTGAGTGTAGAGTATGATGATGATGAGCTTATGTTTGTCCTAATAGACACACTTATTCATTCAAAAAAAAGATGTACATATACATTCTGCATTCTTCTTCATTATACTATTGATATAATTGTCTCATAAGTTCTGACATAGTTTTTCCTCAATTTCCCCTGAAACTTTTAACTTGTTTTTTTTTACCACCTACTAAGATTTCAGCTTACTCAAAAACACACAGTAAATGTACATTTTGATTGTAATGGTGATGTTGATGCTGATGTAAAAGATGTTGCGTATCCTGTAGCAAATGACAGTTGCCAGTCGAGTAGTGTCGAGTCTCGAGTTAAAATTACTTGGCCTGTCATAAATTTTTTTTTTTTGTGGGCTATTTATTTACTACATTCTAGAATCTAGATGTAAGATGTAAAAACAAGATACAAGTGGAATACATCTTACACATGCATATACACAAATGTATTATGATACTACTTACTTTTTCCCAAAATTTTTCAAGCATCATGTATAATGTGGACAAGAGAAAAAAGTGCTTGTGGATATTATATAGATGTTAGATGAGGTTGTGAATGAATTATGATCACATCACATGGTCTATGATTTTGTAAATAAATTGTAGACAACCATTTCCTATTTAAAATTTACAAGTTACAGAGGTGAGTACTACTAATATCTATCTATCTATCTAATATAGTATAAATTCGTGGTTGGTACGTTTTTATACTATGATTATTCTGATCCCTGATTCGGACTTGATAGAAAAGTTCATTTGTAATTTGTATGTTATATATTATGTACACATTTTCACAGTTCACAGTAGTATAATAATATGTACTTCAGAATTAAGAATTAAGAATCAAAGAGAGTTTTGACTTGTGTGAGGATTGTTATGTGCTTCAAAAACTATTTTAACTTTGATACGTTGTACATGATACATGGTACAATATTGTGGAGAAAAACAGTGTTAATGATTACAGTAGTATCACATGTGTGTGTTATTATCATTATTATTATTTAGAAATAACAAGATTATTCTCGCCAACTTTTGGGAGACAAGCTTAAATTTCAACTTCTCACACATTATTTGTTATTTGGCTTTGACTTTCCTCTCTTCGACTCTCTCTGTCTGACTTGCAGATTAATTTTAATAGTTCAAGGGGGGTATAAGAAATGAGAATTATTCTTCAATTGCACGTAATCGTCGTCATCAACATCCTTTTACTTTGTCCTCACTACTTAATGCTTAATGTGCTAGCATCTCTTGAGTGTTAAAATCTTGAGACTTGAGACTACCTAAAAAATAGTTTTCCTAATTAATTACCATCTTGCACTTGTACTAATTGGGAATCATTTTTCCATCTTTTCTGATGCTGATTTAAGGTTTCAAGAGTGTCTACCTTTGAGACCAGTGATAATTAACTAACGAGCATGTATTCACTTTATATGAGTTCAGTATTCACCAAGTAATATTTACTGTAGCATATAAAATATAAAATGATAATGACAGATTTTACTAGGTTTTTACAAATCCTTATTTTCAATGTGATGAGCATTTTGTTACTCTGCGACCTACACTGTTGCTTGTTGTTCCAATCTGTATTAATTATAAATTCATCCTAAAATTTAAGACCTAATTCTCAATCCTCATATCGTTTGAGAAACTAGCCCAAAATAATGAGCTATAGGAACTAGGAGCTGCAGCATAGATATACATGAAACACATAGGTACATTATTAATACCTATACATTATACATGTACGTACCCGAAAAGTACATAGAAAAGTGTTTTTTGTAGTTTCTGTAGTTAAAATCATTAAGGCCGATTTATACTTCACTCGTTGCCATATAAATAACACTATAGGAGTGAAATGCTAACGAATGGGCAGAGAGTGAAGTATAAATCGGGCTTTACATAAAAAAGTCAACATGTTTTACTTTGGCTTATGCAATGGTCGTATGTCGTATTGAGGAATAATGAATACAGGAGAACAAGTTAATAAAATGTGTAAAAACCAAGTAAAAGATTCAGTCAGGAGTTAGGAAAGGAAGTAGTGGGGAAGAAGTGCATTGAAGCATTTTGGAGAGCTTAAAATAGACAAGTGGCTTAATCATTAGCCATTAAAACTCAATATTTTTCACATTTGAAATTCAAAGCTATATGCATAGAACACAGAATACAGAAAATATGAGGTTTTAGTATAATGTATAATGTATCATATGCATCTGTATTGTACATGGTGTATGGAGTATGGGTATAAATTATAAATGTAATCCATGTAACATTTACAATATATTATGCATGTAGGTACACAATTTACTATCCATCTATCTATTATCGATGTAGTATCTATTTTATATCTTATGTACAGTGAGGAGAATTCCGTTCTTTGGAAGGAACCCAAGTGGAAAAAACGTGAAGAGTTCTACCATAGCAAAGTAAAACCAGGGAATAGGCAAGTGGCAAGTGATATTACAACACACAACATACAACTTACAACCTTTTTTCCTCTATATCTGTTCCTTCATATTATATTATACACTCATCTTACGCGTAATCCTAATGATTAGAGTAGCATTTAATAGATTTCACGATTACTCACAACTTGGATCTAATATCATCGCATATGTATATCCATTATCTATGTATCTTTCATGTACACAGGTAATACACACCGCCTGCTGCTCCTGATGTACTGTTTCAATTCGCACGGAATCTATGTCTTTGCCTTACAAGTTCATGGCTTACAGTTAAAATACTGTACAAAAACTGACGTAGTGTACAGAATATAGAATGCAGAATACAGAAAAGAGTACAGAAAGTATAGGAATTGACCTTTTTTCCAGCTTTGCTTCTTTTAATTTGGGTACTAATTAGTAGAAGGGACAACAAAAATTGTTTTCTCCCTCTCTGTATAAAAATCTTTCCAGCTACAAGTATTTTTGAAAATGGATATAAAAACAGTATTCGTTGTTTATTTTACTCTTGTATCTTTTTCCTGTCCTCACACCACATCACATATATAAATAAAATCGTGAATGTACTTTAAGAAAAAATGTATCCGCTTGAACTTGGGTGTAGGTGAAAGAAATACAAAGAAAAAGTACATCATATGGAATACGGAATACGGAAAGAGAATCTGGTAATAAAGATCATTGATGCGGATACGCCAGGTAATGACGAGGAGGAAATACTCACTGTTGGACATTTTACAAATCACAAATCTCTGCTCTGACTCTATCTTTTTCACAGCAGCCTTTTAACGCCAAATGTCTTAATTCCATACACCACTGTTCAAAAATTTGTCAGTTGGAAATCTAGATACTAGATACGTATATGAACAAGAAAGTGAGACATTTTCCTCCATATGAATCTCAATGATCCAGTGTATACGATATACATGATGAATTATAACATTACACAGTTGGTCTCATTTGATGATAGCGATCATCTGTCTTTGTCGTTTCCTCTTTTATGATAAATTCTTGTCACACTTGAATCTACATAATATCATCTACTGTCAGGTTGTTGTACAGGCGAGTCATTGCCTTTTCTATAGGAGCTTCTTTTTATTTCTGTGTATTTAGTATGTATACATCGTAGAAAAATTATAATAAGAATGAGAGTTCATCAAGATCTATGGATTTCAAGTTTTAATTGATGCTTGTTTTTATTTATAATAATATTTTTATATTAGTATTTAATTGTCTCACAATAATTTTATCCTTTACACTATTATTATTAATTCTTGTTGTGTATGTTGAATCTACATAAAACTCAAACTATAATTGAAGCAGGGACTAGTGACTGGAGCGAAATAGTGAAAATATCATTTCACAAAATTTTCTATTTGCAGCAGAAAAAAATTATATTGATTTAGGCAATGTTTGGGCTTTCCTTTGCAGTATTCTACCACGTAGTTCATGAACTCATGGCTCATGACATGAACTTTCTAGCACATCAAGAAGAAAAATTGCTTTTATTTACATGTATTCAATATGTCTGTATTGTACATCTATTTAAAAGCTCTCATCATGCAATTCTCTGACTTTTCTCAAAATTAAAACGCCTAAAAAAATTCAAATTGATTTACAATCAAAGTTTCGACTACAAACACACTGACGTGCCGTACTGACGATTGACGGAACAACGGAAATGATTCATTAGAATTTAGAAAGAAACCCAACTTTTATTTTATCATCTATTCAATATCATTTGTTGAAAGAAAAAATAAAAGTTCTGCTCGTCTTAGACAAAAGACAAGTCATCTACAATTCAAACATCCATACGTGTATAACTTGTAACTTTTGTAAGGGAACAGTGAACTGAGAAGGTTTCAAATACAGTTTTTGTACAAAAAAGAATTTTTTTTTCCGCCTTGTTCGTAGTCGGACGCACAAGAAATAAGAAATATGTCAACTTTCAACAATTTCATGATTTTCCCCATTGAAAGTACTACTCACTCAACTATGGGCAATAATTATAGGACTCACGATTTACATCAATTCAATATCACTTTATCGTTTAATTTTTAGAAGGCAACAAGAAGTGACATCCCCATGATTCTTTATTGTATTTACATAAATTTTAATGAGTGATAAATTATAAATTATGCTTGCCTTCATGCATATTCTGAAATGCTATTAATAATAGTAATTATTATTATTATTATAATTCTGGTACGCATTTTAGACATGTAACATGTAACTGACAAGTATAGAAAACAATAGCACCAATCTTATGGAAATTCAAGATATTATAAATTATAATATTAATATTACACTAGTAAAAACGCCCGTCCGTTGACGGATCTAAATTTGACTAGTAATCTTAATTATATCCTGTGGCTTCTCAAAATAAAGGTTGCATAATAAAGTTGGTCAAAATTTTGAAGTTGCTCTTATGTCAGGTAACCCTATCGCAATCATTTTGCAGCTTCATTCGCCATAAATGGCAGCTATTTAGTGCAGTTAGCTTGTTTTATCTTTTACCCCGATCCACCAGATTCTGATGTCGCCGAATACCGATTTTATTAGGCGGTAGATAGGTGTAGCAGGAAAAAATGTGTAGAGTGGATTAAAATTTGACATTGTTATCACATTAATTCCTATGCTCAAATCATGTAGATTTTTAAAGTGAATGTGCCGTATTCAGGACATGAAAGAAGATGAAACTAAAAACATAATGGGAAAATAAATACTCAGTTAATATTATTTTAATGCTCCAAATTACACTGCACTCTGCTATCTGTGATGTGATGCATTAGGATTTAAGTTGTAAGAATGTACATTGCACATTTATACGGTATATCTACTACTAAAAGGTTCCTTGTGTAAATTTTGATTCAGACTAAAGAAGTATCGTGAACTTGAGGATTCAGGAAGGTACAATGTGCAGTATGGAGTATGAATGTAGCATTATAATATTTAGTACCTATGCAATATGCAAGCACATTTTGGTGTAAGATGTGAAACAAAGAAAATGGAAAACATAATATATTATGATGGTGATTGTAGAGAACTACACGCGTCGCTTAATAAATGTCACACATGGCACATGGTACTTTTCATTTTATTAAAACATACATATTTAATACTTACAATTAGTTATAAGTATCCATGAATTATACATGCATTTACAATCTACAACATTCCCCTCCCTGTACATTGTACATTGGCATTGTATGCTTTCCTTTCTTTGGAATTATTAAATATTAAATTGATTGGAAAATCTAGGCGTAAAAATGTCGTTTTCGTGCTCAAATACTGAGAAAATGAAATGTGAGTACAACTCTCATTTTCCCGTCTTTGCTTCTTTTATCTCATCATGCACTTTTAAGGAAACTTTTTTTTGTGAAAAGCATTTAATTAATGCAATGTAACTATTTGTTCTCTTGTCCTTCACGTACTGTTGAGTAAAAGTTGGTGCATTTCGGTACATGTTTCCCCCAGAGGACAAACGTGAAATTCTTTCCCTTACTAGATATAATCAAAAATCAAAAACTATGAATTCAAAAAAAAAATGTCTTGATTCCTATTTAAAAATAAGAATTGGACATCGTCGATGGCCTGATACAGTTTTAATTGTTACTTTTGTCTACATTTTAGTTTTGTATATTTTTTAGTTACATATAACTAAAAATAAAGGATTTGTTTTACAAAATTGTTTACTTTAGTGTTTGAAATAGTATTTTTTTTTGAAAGTATTACAAGAATAATAATTAGAATCAATATTATTATCATATTTTTTGAACCAAAAGAATGTAGAATAGCCAGTTACAACAATTTGTTCAGAAAAGTAACAGAAGATGGCTACATGATTTGTAAAGATATGACTGAGATTTGGTTTTTGGTTTGTTCGTGTGTCACGCAAGCAGTTTCACTCACTCAGACTTACGTATGTACGAAAAGGTATTGTACTGATGTGATGTCCATTAGAGATATTAGACATTAGAAATTTTCCTTTTCTACCCATATCTACTACGCATCCACGTTACTAAACTATGTGACTTATCAGTTTTTCTGCAAAACTGTGCTAAATTACATGAAAAGTGAGGTGATCAGGTTTCAGGTTTTCGATCGTATCTGATCGTTGATTGCTCATCACTCGTCCTCGAGCAACTGACCAGAAAATTCATTTGTATGTATAAGTATAAATGTGCATATGCGTTGCTTATTTACTTAGGATTTAGGATTTAGGAAGACGTTTTAGAACGAAAATGAACGTTAGTAAAAGGGGAAAATAAAAAGAAAACAAAAGAGAATTATTATCAATTATTATACGCATGACGCATTTGCTGGATTTTTTTTTCTCTTTTGACGTTTGAGGTTTATGATCCCGGTACAAGAAAAAGAGAACAAAAACACAAGTAAAAAGTAAGAGTAAACATAGGGCAAGAAATAAGAAATAACAAAACAGGCGACTTGAATTCATTCTTCCCATGTCTTTTTTTATGTACATAGATACAAAAAAATAAAAATGTATCTCAGTGTATCATTCTCCAACACAAAAGAGCTGCAGTAAAACCTATCGTAAATTAGAGAAAATGTGTCGATTCTTATCATACTTTCAATTGTCAATATGCATAAGGTTTTTTGAGAAATGAGAAATGGTCAAGCAAATCTTGAAATTAAAACTTGCAGTTTTTAAATGACTTTCATGAGTTTGCTCAGTTATTATTTTTTGCGTTTTAAACATGTATTAGGGAAGCAGAAACAAAATTTTAAGTAATTTAATCTGTAATGTGAATCAAAGTTAATCGAAAAAAAAATTAAACAAACAAAACATGTGCGAAAAATACATAAAACGTAAGGAAAAGACTGTAACATATGGAACAAAGATACATAAACCAGATAAACCATTTTACATTTTAAAGTTCACTCATTTTGCTGAAGTTCCACAAATTCATTAAGTGTCGTAGTAAACCTTCTTAAAAGGATGACTTTTCGCTTCATCTGTAAATAAAAATTGAAAATTAGACTCTCATTTTACCAAATGTAAAATATCATATTATATAGTTTCTAGTTTTTATTTTTAAAACAAAGAAAAATTTTACATTTTTCCAGTTTCTAGTTGCTCTTTCAAGTCTTAGTAGTTTTTCTTCATTTTCTCGCCCTTCAAGGAGCATTTGTCTATCAATCTCTTCCTTCTTTTCTCCTAAACGTTTAAGTACTGAAAATTTTGTAGTAAACGTTAAACATTAATACTCATTTTTAATGGACAAGGAGACAGGAGACACGAGAAATTATTTTTTACTGTACTTTTTCAATATTTTGCATTAAAAATTAAAAATAATAAAGAAGGACGAGCTCTATCCTGTGATCACAAATAATTTTAACATACAGGGAGCTCCCCCCGTTCTTATACATGTGCTCGATTTCTATGGTTTTCTAGTAGTAGAAATAGTTTAAGTACACTCATGTATGCGAGGAAGTTGAGGGATCAACTCCGACTAGAAGCACAGTACTATTTACAGTTTTTAACCTTTTTCATCATTTTTTTGATACTTTTTTATTAAAATACACTAAATATTGCATGTTGGCACATACATCTGAACATTTTTAACAAAATTAAGTACAAATTTGGTATTTTTCACTGCTACATGGCGTTTTCAGCATTACATTTTAGATGTAAGTGTAAAACACAGTAAAAATATACCAAATTTGTACTTAATTTTGTTAAAAATGTTCAGATGTATGTGCCAACATACAATATTTAGTGTATTTTAATAAAAAAGTGTCAAAAAATTAGTGAAAAAAGTTAAAACCTGCCAAAAAGTACTGTGCTTCTAGTCGGAGTTGATCCCTCAACTTCCTCGCATACATGAGTGTACTTAAACTACTTCTACTACTAGAAAACCATAGAAATCGAGCACATGTATAAGAACGGGGGGAGCTCCCTGTATGTTAAAATTATTTGTGATCACAGGATAGAGCTCGTCCTTCTTTAATTATTATTATTAATATTTTTTGTTTATTTTGTTGCTTTAAGGTTATACCGTTTTCAAATTTGTCTAAAAGTTCTTCATTTCTACTTAAAATATCACGTGCAAACTCTCCTGGGCCTAAACTCCTCATATATGTTCTAACATCCGCTGTAGCAGATAAAAACTGTTGAACTTCATCTATTGTATGACATCGAGACAAATGGAATTGGACAAAATCTTTCACATCCTCATCAAAGGTATCCTTATGAGATCCTGATCCAAATATATCATCTTCTGCTTTCTCAACAATTTCATCGACCCTAAAAGAAGAAAAATAATAAATATGAAATATGATGAAAAAGAACAAATCCTTGAAAAATAATAAATGAAACTTGAATTCACGCCATATAAAATAAAGAAAAATCACATAATGATTGCATGTTTTCTTTTTTCTTACAGTGTTCGAGTTTTAGGATGGACATGACTGGAAAGATTGGAGTAGAGTCTAATAAAGTACATCAATGTAAAAATCAAGCATAAAAAAGTAACTACACTTCCACTTATAACTAATGCCCAGTGAAGTTTTGATCGTCGACGAAAATAGTGAACCAGCTCTTTTGCACAACCCTGCGAGAAAGACAAAAAAATATTGTGTTCAAGTTACAAACTAATTTTGAAATCAATGTTTTGTATAATAAATAATAGTGTGGAAAAAGTAATTAAAAAATGTACATTATGTTTTTACATTCGTGTGATACGTCCAATGCATTGGATCTTGCTCATTATTCGTCTTGTAACATAAATCGTCAGAATGTTTAGATTTCTTAAGATAATAAGACTCACAACAGGTGTGTGGCAAAGTTATTTTTGGAGAAACTATTGTCATTCTTCTTCTCCAATAAGTTGCATTTATTATCCCACAGCATTCAAACTGTCATCAAAACAAAAAGCACAATATTATTGTTTATGGAAGGAAAAGGTTAGAAACTGGACAAATCGTAAATCGTAAATAGTATCAAATATGTACCTTTCGATGGAGCAAATCCGTAAGTTGAGTAAGAGTTTCCTGGCCTTCCTTTTGATATGCATCAAAAATTTCTTCTAAATACTCTATTACTTCATCTTCGTCGGAATAAACAACCAAAAACATTGAAAGTAGGCCGAAGAGAACCAATCCAAGTAAAATGCTAAAAGTTGACTGTGTGAGTAGAAAAAATGGGAAAACAAAAAGAAAACAAATTTATCGTGTATCGCATAATTTCTGAAAATGGTACGTAATGAATGATAAATAATAAATAATAAACTAATCAATAATAATAATTATTATTTATTATTACAAGAATTATAAACATTCCTCTTCTCCTGAACGTGGCAAATGAAAGAAGAATACTTGTAATAATGAAATGTAACCCAATCAAAGAAATTAAAGTTGAAATGGACATGGGTGAATAATTCAAAAACACAACAAGGCTTTCCACTGTAAATAAATCATTTAAAATTTTAATTTAAATCTTTTGGCATACATCTTTATTTTTTGTTGAATATTGCAAATTGAAAATATACTACAACTTACCCTTTTCGTTGTAGCTCCATATTAAAAACACGACACCGAGAATCTGTAGAAATTAAATAGTTGTAAAAGACATACTTTAGATTTTAGATTACATCCGTGTTACATTTTTTTTCTTGCAATGGAATGATTTTTTTTTGTTTTTCCTCTGATAAAAATTAACGATAATTGGAGATTCTGTGTACTCACCAAATTAATAGGTAGAAAGTAATAAGTGAGACAAGATTCAAAAAATATGACACTGGAGCATGTTCGCAAACGGAAACATTGAGCCCATGTAATTAAATATGCATCAGTGTCTTCTATCTGGGGTTCTAAATCCTTTGGGATGATTACAAAACCAAGTGGTACCAACTGGTCCTCAGCATTTTTCGTACCAGCATGTACTTTGTGTTTTACTTTTACATTTTCAGCATGGTTTTCATTGGATTTAGTTGATTGGACACCTCTCGCAGATGCTTCTGTTTGTATTGATACTTTTGATAGTGTGCTACTTTTCTCCACTTGCCCTTCGACTGGAAGGTTTTTGATTTCATCTGATGGATTTTCATGAGGAAATGATGTTGAAGATGATGGCCTATATTCTACTGCCAATACTTGAACTTGAGGTTGTACATCAGTTTTGGATTCGGATTTAATAGATTCTACAACTTTTTTATTATGTCTAATTTTCTTTTTCTTGTGAAGAGTTCTAATACCAGTTTGGGACGGATTGACATTATTGACAATCTGTATGCTTTTTGTAAGTTTTTTACGTATTTTTCGAAGTTTTAAAGTTCGAGTTTGTTGTGTTTCGTCTTCAAATTGTGGATCTGGTGAGTTCAATGGTGACTGAGGCTTTACCTTCCTGCTAGCTCCAGCACCACGACCACGAGTCATATATGCATGATTTTGTGTAAAATTTTATTCTACATTCTACATGTTGAGTTCATAAGGAGAAAATAGAATGGACTTTTTAGCCATGCAAAACCATCACATAGGAAAAGGATGAGTCAAACTTGCTTGACACATAGAACTTCGTAACTTGAAACTTGAAAGAATGAGTCAGACAGGTAAGCTCCATCTTTGACTTTCTTCTTCAAGTTCATAGCTGAGGGTTGCAAGTTACAAGCTGCAACAACAAAGAACAAAACGAGGACATTTTACTTTTCACAATTTACAATCAAAAATCAAAATATATGTTGATCATTTATACGCTAATTGCTAAAATGCTTAGTGTAATTACACAATACACACCTCAAAAACCATACCGCCAAACTCTCATTGATACATTGTATAACATACGTCACAAGACTCAGACTCCAAGTCTCAGAGGACACAAATTTGTAACCGTTTAGCATAATTATAATGATGGATGATATGAGTGTGTGGGACAAAATGAAAAACCGAAGGCAATGTAAATTTGAAGTCTGAAGAAACCGGTTTTTTCAATTTTCACAATAACTATAATATCGCATCCATTTATATCACCTTATTGTCGTAGCAGCGATGTGAATTTCAATGTAATCTTATAATATTATATTATGTGTACTCTATAATATTATGCCTTCACCTGTGTTGACTGGTGACGTAATTGGAGTCAATCAAGTCAATTACGAGTAGATATTACAGTAAACAGTAAACTAATTACTAGTTTGTAACTTGCAATAAAATTCATGAAGGAAAGGAAAATGAATTAAAATGAGTATTCAAATAGGAAATTTTAAATTGTAAAATTTGTTTATTATTTTTTTGGTTTTTTGAGGGTAAAATCCACAAGCTGAGCACTTCAAACCCATGGATTTTTCCCCGTTTAATATTAATATTAGTTGTTTCCTCCTATTGTTCGAATATTCTGCAGGGTAACAGGGCACAACAATTTCCCCACTAAAAAAAGGAAAAAATATGAAAAACATGTTTTTATGCATTTTGTCATTATCTGTAAAACATAACTGATAGTTGATTACTAATGTATAATGTCAATCTTTGATTGTCTCACCTGACCCATAATACAACAAGTGTCTCTACTAGCATCTCCAAAAGTCCTCCCTGCTCCATGTAATTTAAAACCTGGTATGTGACCTTAAAAGTAAATGAATTATGAATGATTGTGGGACTTTTATTTCCTGCTACTATTTAATTTTATCAAACCAAAATAATAATGTAACATAAAGCTGAAAAAAAAATACCTTGATAACCTGGAATAATTGGACAACCAGGTACATAAACTCTTTTATACCTGTTATACAAAGAAAGAGTGACTTTGTGTAAAAATAAAACTCAACTTTACTCGGATCATCATCATCATTTTATAGTTTATGTATAAAAAAAATGTCAGTTGTACCAGGGCCACGGGCAGGGATGACTTATATCTGGATATTTAGGACCACAACAATCTAAAATGAAAAAAGAGAAAAACATTTCTTTTGACACCACCGTTACAATTTCTAAATGCACACTTTGTTTCCATAAACCACAAATTAATAAAAAATAATAATAATGAATAATCCAGTTGTTTACCTGGTGGGTAATTATGTACTACGGTAGATGGACAACAGATAGGAGGTTCTGACGGTAAAATTGGAATATTAGGTAAATTATGGATAGGGCTCATAGACGGTAATTGACTACAGCTACTACAACCCCCTCCTCCTCCGCCCGAATCACAATTACAACAATTATTACATAAATTACACTGTGAACATAAAAACCTATTATTACTATTACATCCACCACAACTCATTGTGACCTAGAGATGTGACTTTTGAAGTTTATGGTGTTGGTGTGAGGATATTTGATACTCCTCTTCCTCAATGTCTCTGTTGTTATTATTGATTTCTCTTGTTCTTGTTGTACTTGTTTTTCTTCTTTTTCTTCTTCTACTTCTTATTTGTCGTATTACTGTTATTTATTATTATTATTAGTATTTTGTTGTACGGATGTTTCAAAATTTTGTTTAGCTCCGGATATTAGATAGTTTGATTTAGTTCCGGATGTTTTGGATGTTGGTTTGATTTAGGCCCAGAAAGAAACTAAGATGATGGCCGATGAAATATATTATTACTTATGATGATAGTAGATGATCTCAAACAATTTAACGGGTACGATAAATAATTTTTGAATGGAATTAGTATTATTATTATTATTAAAGGATTTTGTAGAAGATGTTCAGGTTCTACAGACATTCAGTGTAGTATATCTTTGGTTTTACTTTCTCTTGCTCTTTCCCAGTATGTTTCCCTTGTTCTTCTCCTTCCTCCTTCTTTGTCTTCTCAAAAGATGTTTAATAGTTGTCAATTTTGCGTTTTAATGATCTTCTCACAAACCAATTCTCATTATACCATATCAAGTTGGACTGGTTGAATTTTGAGTCGAATTCGGAAATAATTAACCTCGAAAACCCTTAATTTGTTGTTTATGTCATCGGATGATCCATAAGAGCCGCTCTTCCTCTTACAAGAATTTTTGTAACTAAAATTAAGTTACCTCACGGAATTTAAGGTCAACTTAAATTTAAACCTCCTTCAAAACATGTCAAATTCAGTATTAAAATTTTTATTATGTGATCATGGGATGGATAATTTGGTATTTCATTTTTTATGTTTTGTACATTGTGTTGCTGCTCTGGAATGGATAAAAGGCAAAAGGGAAAGCCTTTCTTATCTTCTCTTTGTAGTTCCATTGCTATAACAATGAAAACCACGAGCATCAAATCAGCACCAATTTTCAAAATAAAAAATAAAGTCTCAAAAAATCAAACTCTGGGATTTCACAAAGTATTTTTTCAGTGTCCAATGTCCAATTATTATGCCATGCAGAATTGGACATGTGCCACGTGTCACGTGTGTGTCGGAAAGTTCTTTGACTTTTGACGCCATGCATTAGTTTACTGTCCTTGTGACTTGAAACTTGAAAATTATATAGATACACGTGTCTACATGTGTAATGTGTACAATGGAACAGAAAGCTTTTTGTTGATATCATCATTAAATTATGATTGGGCTTTTCTTTTTCACCTTTCGCCATTAGCATACGGGATAAAGACGTACAAACGACAATAGAATGATCATCATTTGTATCTATGTATTTTTATTTTCTATACACCCAAAGTATTTTTTTAGTCATGGTTTGCTCACTGATCTTCAATAGGAGACCTTTTCTACCTTTTCTAATATAAATGTATTACATTAGATAAAAGAGATTTAACAATAATGACAATAATTAGTAAAAATGTCAAGTTTTAGACTTATTTTTTACTACTTTTCAAAGATTTCTTCATTGTCTTTGTTTTTCCCTCATGAGCAAGAAGCAAGAACAAGACAAAAGGAACTCTTCATCTCTCTTTTGTATTTTACAGTAATATATATATATAGCTTTGGGTCATCGCGGTGGTCAGAACGAGGTGGTAGGTTTATGGATGTGAGACAAGAGACATATGAGTTAATTACTTTGTAACATTCATGTTGTACATGGTAAAGCTATGATAAACACAGGCGACACGAGTACAAATCATCACTATTTGTATTACTTGTACATTGCACATATTTAAGCTTTGTGCACAGTTTGCATAGTGGATAGTTTAATATTAAAATAATAGTAATAATCATTGTACATAATACTGTAGACTGTAGCTTGTAAACTATAGCTGCGTAAACCGTAAATACAATTTAGTTTTTTTCTGCAGTGTGACAAAAATTTAATAGATAGAATCTATTAAATCTGTAGTACTGTATATGTTTTGTGTACATTGTACATCGAACTAAACCCTAATTATGTTCAAGAATAAAAGTGAACTTGAGTTACAATTTTTCCACTCAGACCGGAACGCACTCACTCGCATCCTTAGACAACAACAAGAACAATGTATTTATAATATCTACATATTATTTTAATTCAGGCATGTATACAGTACAAAAAAAAGTGAATGAAAAGTTACTGTGTGCAGCACATGTGTACTTAGATAGAAATAAATTGCATGTTTTCTAGAGTACATAATACATGATAACATTATGAAGAATGATGGTAATTGTGTGATAGATGTAATAGCTGAGTTTCTTAGGTGGAGATTCTTTTCGCTTTTTGATCACCCAGTTCTTTTTTTTACTCAAACTACACCTATTTGTGTTTTATGTGTACCTATATAATATATACGAATGCAATGTACATGCGTGGTGTGTCTATGTGTGTGTGGCCACAACGTCTTAACATGTCTATTAAATACATAATATCATGTATATAATATAATAGATATTCATTTTAGAAGAAGAACAAGAGTATTCACTTGAGATTGGAGAGTTTCTGTTTCTAAACAGTCAACTCTACTAACCCACTGGCTGACTGAATACTTTGAATAGTTTAAATTAAAATGGATTCGCTAATTCAATTTTCTTTTATAATAATGAACATTACCACAACGAGCCACCATAAGAACTAAAGACTGTAATGTACTGCCTATATATTATGCAGGAGGCGTAGAGAGTCTTGATTCTAGGGTCTTGAGTCTTGAGTCAGGGTAAATTGGAATTTTTGGTATGTACTCGTAAGTAAAAGAATAGCATAATAGTTGTATTAGTTGTAAGTTGTAATAAACACTAAATAATACACATACAGTCATTGTGTGTTGTATGTGTGCATTGTGCGTATATGTATTATTATTAAAAGAAATGGAGGAAACTGAGCTTGAGAGAAATTTTTGTTGATAGACAAAATCATATAAGTTTCATTTTTTTACTTTCATTCTTATTTGATCTTTTCATCTCAACTGTTGACTCTGAGTTTAGTTGAGTAAGTTCAGTATGTCAGTCAAGCTCTAAACTTTTGAATCATTGTTCATGTGCTACTCTAAACTACAAAGTTCTCTAGTTGTTCAAATGCTCTTGTTTTCTTGAATAATTTCCAAAAGTTCTACATAATATAAAATATACTATACAAGTGTGCGTATAAAAACTTCATAATATTTTTACCATGAGTTTTCAGTGATTTTGGAAAAATTCGTAATTTGGAATTATTTTAGTGTCACTTGTGGATTTTAAAACTGATAACAAAGTTTGTTGGATTGAGTCGTATGAGATTCTAAGGCAAGTAAAAACTTAAACAGATTTAAAAGTATATGTGTACATAACACATAACATATTTTTGTAATTTATTTGACATTTTTTCCGTATTTTTCTCAGTTCTCAAATTCAAATTACTTTCGTTTTTATCATGGGCTATGTTTTTGCTTTGATAATTTTGCGGTAATATCTCAAACTTTTCATTCAATACGGATTTTTGTGGTGTTATTATCATAGCATAATATTATCGTTTTTACTTCATAATGTGTATCATTCCATTTTATCTTTCCCTTTTTGTACTTCCGTTGATTTCATGTTAGAAGTTTGGTATTTGACACCAAACAATTTTTCAAATGCGTCAAGTTTTTAATAGTAACAACATAGCACAAAACATAGGTAGTTGTAATTATTATTTAAGATTTCTGCACACAATAATATCTCTGTTTAAGTTTCAAATGGACGATTATGAGAACTCACTCTTAATAATGGAAGGGTTTAGGAAATGTTGATTTTCTGTTAATGAGGTTCAAAATGCAAAGTGCAGTGATGCATTCCGGTGCACCTGTGAGCTTGTAAAAGTAAACAGAGTTCATTTTTGTTCCTACCATTTCATATTTTATGGTATATATTTTATATGCAATATACATAATACATAATATGTTACATGTTATATTCTACGTTTTCTTTCATTTTGATGGAAAAATGATTTCACGTTTGCAACTGCTGAACTATGCTATGTGCAGTACATGCTTCATGATAACATAATATTAGTTTTAATTTTTAATAATAATAACACATGGTGCATGGTACATGATACATAGAATGATTGAATGAAACGTTGATTTCTGATACAGCAGCAAGCAAATAAATTTTTGAGTCAACATTTAAGTTTATTTTGAACTTTGAATCATGTTTTTTCATGTATTCATAATGATTGATTTTCTGTTTTCTTGTTTAGCTTTGTTCAAATGGAAACTGTAACATTTACTCGGTAACAGGAATATCTCATAAACTATACGGTGGTATACTACGCACTATAAAAGATTTACATGAGGGTTTTTCTTTTATTGAATAATAGCAAAGAGAGAGAGTCTTAAAAGATGGGTGATTCAAGAAGTCAAAAATTAACTTTTCATTTTGTTTTCATTATTGAGTTATTGTGCGTGTATCTGTACAATTTATAAGAATGTGTGTAAAGAATGTTACTATGTATTTTCGCATTCTGGCCTTGTCTAGAGTTGTGTATGTGTGACAGACTTGTGTCAAATAATGTTGGTGACAAGACAATCAAAAGATTCATCTGTTCCCAAAAATGACAATAATAACAACAACAGACGCGTCACGCATAATAAAAACATGGTGTCATGGGTGTACAAAAATGAAATGGCAATAATTGACGACAACGAGTTTAAAATGCATCCACTATAGTTTTGAAATTTGAACTTTCCTCGAGTTGTACTCGAGTACATGTTACATTATTCGCAATTCATAATTTGTAATCCGTGTAGCGAGATTACTCTTTCGGTCTCTCTCTTTCTTTCTCTCTAATAGTTCTATATTCCATGCCGGTAATCTGGAAACGGAAAAAATCGAAAGTTCGATTGAAAATACACAATACACACAGTACACAGACGGTCTCGTTACTTTATATTTTCCTTCGTCATCGCGCAGTGTTTGACACAGTGCGTATTCTGTCTTTTATTTCAGTAGTTGTCTACTGTTTGTATACTTATGACACAGCATAATGTGACTTGAAAGGATGTTGATTGTGGATTGTGCTACAAACATTTTGTCACTATAATATGATAAGAAAGTAATATGTGTCAAAATCCTTGTTCAATTATATTTTATATTCTATATTCTTCATAGTATAAAGGGTCAACGAAAAATAAGTTCACACACTGTGCATTGCAGTGACTGAGGCTAATTAAATTTCTAAAAGTATGCTGGTTGCTGGTATGACTTGTCACTTACAGTTAGTAATAATAGGTAACGCAAAAAAATGGCTGTGAGTTGTTATGTGTGCGTGAAGGGAGTCGAATAAAAATAAAAATTCAAAGGTTTCTCTCTTATACAATACGACATATGACAATCTCAAATCTCAAGGAAAGGGAAGTCGAAGTCGAAACAAGAGTGATTATGTTATTTAAGTTTTGTTTTCAATTTGACATTTTCACACGGTGGAGATAAAAATAAGACACAATACATAATAATTTTTAATAAGACAAAAGACATAAGACACAGCAAGCTATAAAAGCTAAAAAAAAATAACTATATATTATGCATAATGCCCATACTAGATGCTAGATGCTAGAATAACGACATAAAACTTGCCGAAATGAAATACAAAGCACAAAATTGAGATAAAATCTACTTTATAATTTGCAGTATGTCACACGTCAGTCTCAACTCTCAATGCCTCGATGATCAATGTACATAATAATATTATGTTGTCAATTATGAATATAATCTCGTAAATTTTATATCCAAAATTTCTGCAGCTACTTTTATCCATCTACAGTGTGCAATGGCGTTATTTTGCATTAAACATTTTGTCACTCGTGATTTACAAAAAAAATGTATACCGCACACCAACTAAACACTAAACACTGCTTATCAAAATGTCTCAATCAATTAACTTTTGTTACGAAATATCATCCCTGATAATATATTTTTGTAGTTTTCATGTAGAACTATTTCCAACAGGTCAGTTTCAAAATATTTAATATGTGACATGTAATACATGTCAATAAACACAACTGATAGAAGATAGAATAAAGTGAGAAAATCACAATAATAATTATCTCGTCAGTCAGTTCATTCAAAATTCGAAAGAAAAAGATTTTTTTCAAATTTCAGAATGTTACTTGAAAAGCTTGTAAGAAAAAAGAGGAAAATATTTTCACAATTTATGTAAACTGGAAATTTTAAATGTCCTCCGTCCTCTTGTAGTTCAATGATAAAGTTGCGAAGTTGTTTTGAATGTTGAGGATATGAAAGAATGTCGTAGCAAAATCACTTTCGTAGTTCATGGACTGATTGATTTGCCCATGTGAAATGTCATAAAAGTCATGAGCCAAGTGAAACCGAGTTTGCTTTATACATTCTCGATTCTCGTTATTGACAAGTGACAAAAGCTTCAAAGTTACTAGTGCAAAAAAGATTTGAGTTGTTTATGGTTTATATTATGTAGATCCTTATAATAATCAATCTCCGGAATAGACTATCACGAATAAAATTACTACACTAAACACAATAGTCAAAAGTATGCTGGATGTGTGTGAAAGTCAAAATTTATGAGTATATTTCAGAAATCATCTTCCATTGAAAATATTAAGACTTTTGATAAATGTACGGAATATTATTGTGTTTTAAATTTAAAATGTTAGTTTTATGACTGGCGATACGAATCATAAAATTGTCTTTGTTATTTTTACATCTAAAAAAGTATAAGATCTTGATTCAGTTTTTACAAAAGAGCAGTATTTTTTTAAAAGAGTTATTTAGGATCCACAATCAACAATGTCGACATGCATATTTAAATTTGAGCGTATAATATTATGGGTATTTTTACTTTTCCACCTAATATAATTTAAATAATGAGAGCTGAGGATGATGGATTCATTTTATATAAAGGATGAAGGGATTTCACTTTGTTGAAAACTATTGTGTTGTTTGTTGTGCTTCTGTTTGTGTATCATCCATCAAACATCAAATGACGGACTAGAAACTAAACCAAAGCAAAGAAAAGGAAAAAGAATACACTCTCTCAGATGATAACAATACAACATACGATAAAACGCACAATATTATGATATATTATAATGGTGGTTTGTAGTTTGTACATTGTGCATTGTAGATTGTAGACTGTATAGACATTAGGTGCTTGTAGAGCGTGTAAAAGTAATTTATTTGTGTTTTACTTTTTACTTATGACATTGTCATTTTGTGATTTGTGATTTGTGTGTTCTTTATATACTTTATACATAATACATAATGTTGTACGTGATTCTGACTTGTGAATTCTGACAGGTGACAGAGGGAACGTTGAGAACTGAGAACGGAAAGAAGATGTGGAATGCCACTTTCTGCCTTATATTTTCTGCACTACTTTGTTGCAGTCTCGTTCATGGTGCAAGGACGACCTCTACAAACTCCTCGTCCTCATCTTCATTAGGTGAAGACTCTTCTTCTTCTACAATAGATGGACAACAACAACAACAACAACTTGCTCCCACTACTGATGTAGAGGATGAAATAGTGGAGACCTTGAATAGACAAGCTTCTGATTCTGATTCTGACTCTGCATCTGAATCTCAAGCTCCTCCACCACCAGCTGATTTCAAACCTTCCTATCTCCTCAGTCAATATTCATCTCCCGATCCAAGTCCTGTACAACCACCAAGTAGTAATAATAGTAAGAAATCCAACTCTTCCTTGAAACCCAGTCCAAGAATTTTACAACAAAGACAAGTATCCTTTTCACCAGTACATTATCCAGGGATCGTCCGAAAATTTGACAATGAAATCAAAACATCATCAGTGTCATCTAAAATTGGAAGTAAGACGGCTTCATCATCTTCTTCTCCTTCTCCCAGTTCTTCCTCCTCAAGTTCATCCTCCGTGTTGAAGCTGTTTGCTGGGAATCATAATCTGAATGATGGGGAACAGCAACCACAAGGTGATAGAGAAAAACATGGTACTGATACAAATAATAATCACACTTCAACCTTATTAGTTCACCCTATTCTTGACTCGAGCATTCAAGAAGATGATGAGATTCATAAAAATCCTACTTTGTATTATGGAGATTTGCAACGAGCTCCCAATTCTTATTTAGGAGCAGTTGGAGGTGGAATCGGAATCGGAGCAGCAAGAGGAGAAGACCTTCATCATCATCAACCTCATCAAAGTCAACATGAGCCACAACATTCCGAGCCTCACACATTATCTCAACATCATCATCATCATCACCAACAGCCGCATGAGCACCACCATCCAAATTCTCTAGTCCAACCCAAGGAGCCACATTCCCATCATGATTCTCATGAACATCCAAACATGTACTATCCAAAACATTTATTAGCCTCACCTCATCACAGTCATGGAGGAAAACACCAACATCAGAGTCATCATCCCGCTGGACATGGCTATGAAAATCCAAATCATGGACATGGACATAATTTTGCTGATCCTCACCAACATCACCAACACCAACAGCATCATTCTCACCATGCTCATCATGCTCCTGTAGAAGAGCATTTGCCACATGCTCATCCTCACCCTCATACTCCTCATCATCATGCACCACATCATCCTCATGGTATTCATCACAGGTATGGGATCATTTATAATTTATAATAATTAAAAGTTTCTATAATAACTTCACAATTATATTCACCATAATATATACTTACGAAAGATATACTAATAATGTCTCTGATACCAAAAATCATAATACTACTACAACAACTACTATTACAATTAATAGTAGTCATTTCAGTATCGGAACTCATTCCGATTCATACCGAGGTCACAGCCACGGTCACGGTCATAATCCTATTGGTCCAGTCATCGGAAAAGCACTTCAAATACTAATACCTTCCGCACTCCTACTCACAGGAGCATCTGCACTCTTCCCAAACAGAATTCACGTGCCCACTAATCAAAAGGCAACTGAGTAAGATGCACAAACACACACAAATCCATACAAAATATTATCAAATATCAAAGTACTTGCAAATTACAAAAACCCACCAATTTCATTTTTTTGTAAACTAGAAAATATATTATTATGTTGAAAAACACATGTTTAAACTTTTTTTCACTACAAAAAGTTTTATACTTTTATAAAATTAAAATTATTGCTAAAAAAACACAAAATTTACATCACACTTTCTCAAATTATAAAATTATTAATAAAAATGTATCCATATTTTCTTTTTATACCTTTTTTAGAAGCTTATTAATTTGTTTCTATATTAAAGGTAATTTAATCAACTACTAATATATTGTTCTCATTGTGTATGTTTGTGGTTTAGAAACAATGTACGAAACAAGAGATCCACGGATCGATATGAAACTCATGAAGCTCAATACGCAATTCCATCCGCCTTTTTAATGCCAGAACACCGTACAGATGAAGAAGGTGGTGTCGAGCTATTTGAAGGGGATTATGAAGAGGAGAACCATGATGATCATGAGGAACATGCTCAAGATCAAGGGACCTATGGAGAACGAAATCCGGATTCTAGAATTCCAGATACTACTACAAATCCAAAAATGCAGACAAAAATGAACGCAAATAGCAATACCAATATCAATTCCAATGTAAATATGAAAACAACCCCTAAGAACGGTAGTAATAAAAAGAAGAATAGTTTTGACATTGATGCCTCTGATGAACCTGATTTTAATGCTGAAGTCACTAAGATTGAGGAAGATGCGGAAGTGGAAGAAAAGCATCAACTTCCAGAATTTAAACCAATGCCCACTACATTTTCAAAACCTGTTAGAGTTCGAGTTCAAGCTCCCGTGTTGAGAGTAAAAAAGGTTCCAACCGTTTTTGCGAATACGGCAGCATCAGCAGCAGTAGCTGCTTTGGAAACTCAACCACAGTCCAAAGGTCAAGAGGTGAAGGATACACGTGAAAATTCTGAAAGTACTGAAGGACATTCAGATGGATTCAATTTTGAAGATTATATTACATCCAAGGAGCAAATGGAACCCAAGAAAGTAGAACAAGAACAAGGAGGAGAGGAAACTTCTGCCTCTGAAGAAACTCCAATTCCAGAGGAAATTGAAGCACCTCAGAAACAAATGTCACAAAGATATGGAATGACACAGTATCCTGCTTATAGAAGAGTAGCTCAGAAACCCATCATCATCCGAACATCTGGAGCATCTGAAGGTGGAGTATATCCTTCAAGAGCCACCAAACAAAATGTACCTCAAAGATTAGCACCTCAAGAAGCTATGAGTCAATTCCTCTCAGTTTCTGTCCCCACAATTCCAACTTCTCAACCAATAAAAACAACAGCAGCAACAACAGCAAGCATGATGATGACAACAACTGGAGCAGGAAAGAAAGCACAACTTAATCCTTCAAAACTTAAAACTTTTCCCCGAAGAAAAATTGTAAAACAACCTGAAACGGTTGATCCATATTATGAAAAACCAATTTTTCGACGTCTTTCAACTGATCGACCCGCAACAGTTACAGTCACAGTCCCCACAATCAAACAGATTAATTTATTTGAGGATTTGAATGGAGATGAAGATGATAATCCAAATCCAAGACCTGCTTTTTTCAAGAAATCCAAGAACCAATTTTCTGACTCCTCTTTTGACAAAACTATCATCAGAAGGGGGATTGCTGGTGCAAGTTCAAGTTCAAAATCTGATGATGATTTAATTAACACAATGAGATTTACCGCAAATGCACTTGAACAAACTGGGAATGCTAGTTCAAGTGCTTTGAAAAAATCATTGGCTACTATTGGAAAAGCTGCAGCCATTTTAAAGGGAACTGGAATTTCAAAGACAAAAAATCAAGTTGAAATTGATCTCAGTCCAGATTCTCCAGTTGTTGGACTTTTAACTAATTATGCAGGCCGGGAAAAAGAATCACCCATGTGGTACAATCCTTCTTTTTTTTCTTACAAATTTCATTACCAATATTAATTATTATACAATAAATAATCTTTGATTTTTTTATGAACAGTCAAAAGCGGGCGCTTTGTGAATTGTCGTTGAGAGGCCAGAGTGAAAATGCAACAAAATTTGAACGTTTCCTTTGGAATTTAGCCAACCTGTGAGTTTTATACGCTATAAACAATAGTAATCATATGCATAAAATTGATATGATATCAATAAAATGACTGTTGTCTAAAATTTACCGTTTTATATTTTGCAGCGTTCCACAATCCCTCAGTGTATATTATGATTTGGAGGATACTTTTGACGCCGTTCAGAAAAGAAAATGTCAGATATTTAAATGTGAAAATCCAAATTTAGATTTACAAGAAATTTAAACGTGTGATTGAAACACATGTTTTATGTTTGATATTTAATAGTTAAAAATTACAAAAATGTCACAGAGCATTACATAATAATTATTACCAAACAACAACAAAAATATAAATATTATACGTACAATTTAGTTTGAGATTGATTACTTTGCATGAATGTTGTTTTTGTATCTAGGAGTTTTCAGTACTATTGATTATTTTGTATTTCACATCATGTATTTATCACTCTCTTGTTTAACATTTTTATTTAAAGATCTCTAATATAAAAATACAGTTTCTCAAATAATGATTATTTATGTTACCGACTCGTTTCTAGTTCTCGTAGTTTTAAAATATATGTAATATCAAGAATCAAGTTCCCACTTATAAAGATGTAGTTTCACCTCCGAATTTAGAATTTTTGCTCAAAATGTTTTTGTAAAAATGTATGCAATATGTAAGAATGTTGATTTTTTAACTCAGCCTCATGACAGTAAATCATATTAGTAAAAATAATTTAGAAACCATAAACCAATGGCTAATGTGTACAATGTTTCATCAGTATAAAAGTTGATACGATGATGTCACTGTGAAACTCCTATAATGTATAATATACACACGCAGAAAAATTGTTATTTTTTTTTAAATCTATGTACATAAGAGCTTATTTTTGAACTCTTCAAGTAAAAAATAAAATGTAATCAAAAAATGAATAAAAGCTTTGCAAAAGCACCTTGTTGTTTAACTGTGTGTACACACGTACTCTCGAATCTCGAATCTCTGTAATATTAATAAGGGAAATGACATTTAATTTGAATACCTTTGTGACAAATAAAAGGTTTATCGATCATTTAATTTACATTGAATGTACACTGTACACTGTACACCGAGTCATGGACTATGTAATATACACGGCACACGTTATAAAAATTCACACCGACACAGGAACTCATCATTAAATCAGCATTTTCCACTCCTCATTATTCATAGCCATTGTCATAGGAATTTTAAAAATTCGGATCTTTAACTGTTTGCTTGGCGTTTTTTTATATACACAGTCCTTTGCCCTTGTGCCTTGTGCCTTTTGCATGCGAATCTCGAGTTTTATGGTAAAGGGTGGACTTACGCGAATAATAAATAATAATGATAATTCTCGAGTCTCAAAGGAGCCTAAATTGATCCGAAATCGGATATTGATAGTAAAATTTGATGTCTATACTCTACTCCTTTAGCTCCTTTAGAGCTTTTGAAAATCGACAGTACAGGATGGAGAGTGGATCACCATCATGTTCTTTCTTTCTTTCAAAATCAATGTTTTGGACTATACTCCATTAACAATAATTAAAGACCATTTGCAAAATTTAAATCGGAACTTCCGTCTCGCATAAATTTTAAGACATCAAATCAAGAATGGACCCACCGTTGCCCATGGATGGTAGTAGTCCTGAAGAGCAACAACAACCATCTAATGACTCTGGAGATAATAATATAAACAGTAGAGACGAAGAAGAGGAAGAAGAAGAAAGGACGGAAATGCTGAATGTACATGCATAAGTATTATCGAGTTTTATTCGACATTAACTAAATTTGTTATGCATCGTTTAGCTATTTTAATACTTGATTTTCATTTACTCCATGTTACATATGTACAGAAATTACCTACTGTCCTCCCACCACTAAAGCGATTTCAAACGGACCTGTACCCTGATGTGAGTATGTAAAGTTTTTATCCTATGCCATGTTTTTTTTGACATAACATACATTTTATATATTAATTATATCTTATACCTATTGCCCATAATTAGAAATTAGAATATATTATACCATATTATAAATTCTTCAAAGTAGTTCTAATTTTTGATTTTTGATTAATTTTCGATGCCATAGTGGGAGTCACAGAGACCGAGAAACTCTGAAGAAGAATTTGAGCCGGAGAAGCGAGAGAAATGGAAGAATTCCATCGAATTTATTATGACCTCCGTATCGTCAGCAGTAGGATTAGGAAATATCTGGAGATTTCCCTTTACAGCATACGAAAACGGAGGAGGAGCGTTCTTAATCCCTTACATAATTGTTTTGATAGTAATGGCTAGGCCCGCATATTATATAGAGGCAGCATTAGGACAATTCAGTTCACGTGGGCCCACAGGTACAATTTATTGTTAGATATTTTATATTTTTTCAATCTTCTTTTTTCTTTTACTTGTTGCAAAAAGATTCTGTGTGTTTAATTATCTAGGTATGTGGGATATGGTTCCTATTCTCCGTGGAGTTGGTCTAGCTTCAGCAGTATTGAGTTCATTAACTCTCACATACTACTGTGCAATTATTGCTTATTGTTGCGCGTATATGGGATTTGGAATGCAAGATCCACTTCCTTGGTAGTTATTAGTTATTAATTATATTTTGGCATCAAGACTGTATACTGAACATTATTTAGAACTTATTAAGCATATTCCTTGTTTTAATTTTTAATACCAAGTTACAGGTACAAATTATTACCTGTTGTTTTGTTAACGTAGGAAAGAGTGTGACGAATCATTGTATGTAAATAGATCATTTCTAGTGGAGCATAATTTTGCTTGTATGAACGACACAAGGCTAGGGAAAAAGGTGGCAAGTTTTACAAACACAACAGTCAAAAAAGTGAATGCCGAAATGTATTTCCAGTTGAGTTTTTTTTTCCTTTTCTATGATTAATAAATGAGTGATGCAAATTTTTGATGTTTCAAAGCCTCGTGATTCTTGAATATCCCTGAGTTTTGATTTTCCTTGTAACTTGTATACCTAACCTCACAGATACAGAGTGGCACAACAGCTTGAGAATGTGAACGATGGTATCGGAGATCCGATCTGGTAAAAATTCAATTAAACCTACATTAATATGTATAAAAAGTAAAAAGATTACACGTAGAAATTTAGATGTACTTCACTTGTCTGAATTTTAATATCAATAAACAATTAATTATTGGCACACATGAGGACCGTCTCTCTTTAGGTATTTGGTACTACCGCTTTTCGGCGTTTGGCTAGCTGTATTTTTCAGTGTGGTATTTTACTAAAAAATAAAAAAAATTCTAAAATCCCATTTTCATGTTATAGCTTGTAGCCTATGGCGTATTAAGATTTCAACTTTTCATGTTTCACCGTATTTTGCTTTTTATTTTAAAGATACTTGGAACAAAGTCCTCGGGAAAAAGGTACATACATAATAAGTAATAAGTAATAATAAATCTGGATAACTGATAATATGTAATAGTTAAAATCAATTATAATTCTAGATTAAGGTTAAGGAATTAATTATTAATTATTATGACTAGTGCATACTTTACTGCCATATTTCCTTACGTCGTCCTCATCACTCTTCTCTTTCGAGCTTGCTCACTGCCTGGTGCAGGAGATGGACTGGAATACTTATTTAACCCACAGTTTGAAAAACTAAAAGATCCACGCGTAAGTCTTCAGAAGATGAACTTTCTGCATTTTTTATGATTTAATACTAATTTGCTTTTAGCATAATAATTACACAGTAAAAATTGTTCTTAATTCTCAATTTAATATTAAATTTATAGGTATGGGTTCGTGCTTTGGTTGGTACATAATATTTTGAATTTTGGATGATATGTAGCTCATCGTTTTATATTCATTAGTCATCACTCATTTTTCAGTATTTCTAATTTTAGAAACATAATCATGCACAGAGTATTCATTTTGTATTTTTGGTTTCAGAATCAATGTTTCTTTTCCTTGTCCATCGGTTATGGGAACATCATTTCCTTTGGTTCTTACAATGATTTTAGGCAAAAAATTAGTAGGTAATAATGAATCATCAATAAGACTGATTTTGTGTTGTGCGAGTTCTGAGCTACAATCTTTCTTTTACGTATGATGAATAAATTGCAACCTGGCTTTATTTTTCTCTAACAGAGATGTAATGATTGTGTCGTTCATGGATTCGTTTACTTCATTGCTAGCCGCTGTAACCGTTTTCGGAGTCTTAGGTGTGACCTGAATTCTGAATTCTATTTGTTATTCGTCTACCATAAGAAACGAGGGTTTATTGTACTTTTTAACTTTGATCTTAATTTCTATAGGTGTACTTGCAAAAGCAAGAAATACAAAAGTAAGTGACGTTGCTGAAGGTGGCTTTAGCTTGCTATTCGTCTCATATCCGGAAGGTAAAATCACACTATTATTTTTTTTATTTTTATTCTGTAAATACGAATTAAAAATTAAAATCCATCAAAGTTTTGAGACGTTCAAGATTCAAGAATCAATAGATTTTTTTTTGATTTTTTTATTCCTAGTTCTTCTGGAATTCGGCCCTACTCCGATCCCACAAATATTTTCCTTCCTATTTTTTGCAATGTTGGCAGCTTTAGGTATAGGATCAGCTACTGGCTATCTTTACACCATCACCTCTACAATCTACGATTCATTTCCAAAACTCAATGGGAGGAAATTGTACAAAGGCATTATAGTTGGAGGTTTGTGCTTAAGTTTCTTCCTAATCGGGATTTGTATGACCACTCCGGGTGTAAGTTGTAAATTCAGGTTTAAGTCAAACATAATACCTAATACACATAACAATATTACTATATTATTTGAAATTAGAATTTATAGCAACAAGTTATAATTCAAAGACAATGATTATTTAATTTTAGGGGACATTTGTAATTGCACTCTGTGATCAATTTACGTCCGAGTTGATATGCTATACCGTCGTCTTATGTGAACTCATTGGAGTTGCTTGGATCTATGGGATGAAATCTTTTATAATAGATATTGACTTTATGACCAATGCAAATGTAAATTCCTGCTGGAATAAATTTAGCAACCGAGCTCTCATGATGTGGGGTTATTGTGTAGGTTTGGAGTTTTTAAAAATTATAGATTCAAAACTTTTTCTCTTTAAAACTACTTTGTCTTTGTTCATTTTTTAGTTTTAGTTTCAAAATTTTCTGGAGGCTTTTTTTAATTTTCATGGAATAATACAGATAGTTTTTGACCATTGATTTTGTCACAAGGTACCAGTAGTCATATTTGTAGTTCTTGGATTTGTGGCATACGATTTTGATGTACCGTCTCTACGAGTCAACGGGTTCAACACAAAATTTCCTTCCATTGCAACGGGATTTGGATTGGTTCTACCAATATCCATATTTATTCTCATTCCAGGTTGGGGCATTTATGTCCTGGTCACACGCAAGTCTAGAAGCTGTTATAAAGTAAGGAAAAGGAAAAAAACGAGAAGACGTCCTCTTTTGTTTTGTATCGATTTTAATTTATAATCTAAAGTATCATAAAGCATAAACTATTTACTGTTCATACTTCATACTCTATCATCTATAATGTATCTAAATTTTCATAGAAACTCCAAGCGTCAAAGACACCAAATAGACATTGGGGTCCTAAAGACCCAGAGGAAAGAGAAGCTTGGATTTTATACAAACAAGGTGAGTGACAACAGGAAATTAGAAAAGAGAACCAAACAAATAGTTCTGGCTTGCTCAATTTTCATACCAATTATTGGTTAATTAAAATGTTACTGTGTATTTTTATGATGTCTAAACAGATTTGGATGTGGATTGTTGGCTTTACAAAAAGATGACGGCTCTCATTTGTGGTAAGTGTAAATGTGCAGAACCAACCAAAAGAAAGAAAGCGTCTCCCAAAATCTTAGCGGTGAAGGAAAGCAAAGTGGAGAGTGACGGGAACGAAGGTGAATTTGAAACCACAACCTCCATAGACAAAAAACCAAACGAAGAAGATCAACTATCAGCAACGACAAAAACTATGAAAGAAAGAGAATCACATGAAACAATTGAACAATAAAAAGGAAGAATGCAGAAAAAAAAAATTTGTAGTTTTTGTTCAACAACATTTCTTATCTTTATCTTTATTCTTTATTTATGTGGCTTATTCATGTGCATATTTTTCAAGGTTTGCTTAAACTTTAAATATTAAATGACAACACCTGACATCTTAATAAAATACTCAGAAATTCATTCATATCATTTATCATCATTTTACAAATAGTAGAAAACATTTTTAAGATTTCATTTCATATTTCATGTATTTATTACTAAAATTTGTGAAACTTATTCCGTATTCCCTTTCAGAAATGGAATATGAATATATGGAATCGGTACACCAAAACTTATTGTTTTCCTACAGTACAGAAAAAATGAGCATACTTAATGGTCAGAGTTTCATCTTGTTCCTTCTTTCAATGCATTTCATTGTGCAGCTTAAACTGTGCAGTTTGTAGTGAATTAAATTGGATTGAGGAGAAAGGAAAAAGAGAAAAAACATTACACTGCCTGTACAATGCACACTGTGCACTGTACACAGGTGAATTATCAACATTTGGGGGCAATTTTTGGTCTTTGGTCCACTTGATCCTCTTGTACTTATTACTTATTACATGCAGACAAAGTAATTTAAAGTAAAAAAGTAACGTAATTTGTCTGATCACTCGTGGTTTCAAAGTAACTTTTTGTCCCTTTTCGGTTGCCGATTAATGACTGCATGTAGAATGTATGTAGATATGTAGATATCATCTATCTATCTATCTACAATATGTAGTATGTAGGTGTGGCAGTTGTAATGTATGTAATGTAGTGTATTATATTCTAATACTTTACGTTTTACATATCAATATGTAACGAAGTCATCTTATTTAACCTCATTACAATATCTCTCAGCTCTCAGCTCTTTGCAGCCGCACTAATACTTGTAGTCTGTAGTCTATAGTGTTGTGAGTTGTGACCATTACCAAAGAAATGAATCCAATCCAGTCCAAATACAATACATTCAAAAATTCTTTACATTGCATTGCATTGCAGAACAAGATGCCACATTTCAGAGACCCATCTCCAATTTGCAATTCAACATTTTAGTATTCTGCCAAGCTTTTCCTTTGAAAACCGGCATCTTCATCATTCATAATCTTTGACTCATATTTTATACCTACATAGGTAAAAGGTAGGAGCTACATATGTATTATTTATTAATTGTCGTAGTCTTCTCCTGTACAAGAAGGCCGAAATTCTTCTTGCTCCTTTCTGCATACTGCATACATAAATTTCATAATTATTACTTTCATGGCAAACTGTAAACTGTAAAAACCAAAGACCAAAGGGATTTAAATTTTAAATGCTTGTGGATTAAAAATTAAAAATGTATTGAAGGCACATTAGGAGTGCAGTTCATTATAAAATTATCACAACTTACAAGACACAATTTTCTCTCACTTCTTTCATAAATCATATCCGTACCCTAGCCCTGTCATAAAAATCATTCTGTTATTAATTTTTGTACATTTTTAATAAAAAAAAAATTGAAAAACTCCTCATCATTCATTGACGATTTAGATGGTACGAAAAATTTTGTACATATTGATTTGTGTTCATATTTGTAATTCATTATTCATATAATAATTGAACATGATTATTTTTATTATTATTCAGGCAGAGTTCATAAATGGCCAAACTAATAAACGATGTACTTTGTATGCGAAATACAGAAGGGAAAACAATGGACTTGGCGGCTTGTAACTTGTGTAAAATTGATTAAAATATCAAGTCCGAATTTGCAACAAAGTTGTCTGCGAAAATCAATTCAAAGTTCAAACTAAAATTAATGAGTAATTTGTATCACATAAATGTCAATTTCTAAGTGTAATTTCAGTAGTAAGTGAGGGAATCAGAATATGTTCAATGTTCACTTTTCAGGAAAAGTCAGGAATCAGGAAAATGGGGCATTTTGAAGAAAAAGTAAATTGAATTGAAAATAATGATGATGATAATTATGAACAGTGCAAGTTTGCATGAAATCGAAATACGTAGGATGTTTTTTTTTTGTGGATTATGAACAAACGAAACAAAAATTGATGGTCCAATTTTTACTCGGTAGTAAATACAATGAAAAGAGCAAGTGCATGTCTTTAACCTGAACGCTTACATCCAACATATAAAATGTGGTCCTTCCCCTTTGACTTTTGATACTTTGAAGTAACTTTTATCTCCTTTTTTTCTCTCTCCCTCTCTTACTCTGTTCTCTGTTCACTCTGTTTCGTTTTTTCTTACACAATAATATAACAATAATAACATCAACATCAAATATCAAGGGCAAGGTAAATCTCATATCTATAAGTCAAAGTGGGTCATTTGATTCGCCAAAAACTATGTAGATACTAGATACTAGATACACACACATGAGGCATCAGGTATTAGGCAGACGTACTGGTATTAAATACTCGTCCCAATACTCATTTTTTAACACATTTTTTCTTTCTCGATTCTCGATCCAAACATGAAGCAAAGTATCAAGTGTATAAAATATAAAACACTAAACATTAAACACACAACATACAACATACATACATACATATGTTACATATAAACACACTCACTGAATTAATACACTTTTTAGGCTATAATTTGTAAACACACGTAGCACACAAGTATAGTCAATATAAAATGTATAATATAAAATATAAAATGTAAAATATGGTATATAACTGCACGTATAGACCGTAAATGTTTTTTAACGTTTGTATACAAGTCATTGTATATTATAATATGGAAAAAAGTATATATCTCTGACTGGCTGATTATCAAATTGAACCAGTCCAAAGACCAAAACCAAAACCAAAGAGTCTGACTGAAGAAGAAGAATGCATACCAGTATTTGTATATTATAACATGTTGGATTGTATGGAATGAGGTATCATGTGTCTACCTGTACAATGTTCAATGTACAAGTAGCCTATAGCTCATATATTCATTTTGCACACTCTGCATTCTGTATACTTTTGTTTGAATCTGAGTATAATTTATCTGTAATATTATTCCCAATTCCTGATATGTTCATCATGTCATTAGTATGCATCGTATATCGCCTCACACTTGTGTACTACACTTGTACTTACCATGTTTTATAATAGGGAGTATTAGGTATTAGGTATAATACTTGCTCATCTTTGGTCTTACACACTTTGTGACGTTTTTTTTTCTTCATCATCACACTCTGATGCAGACAGCATACACACATATACACAGAATAAAGTTTAAAATGTGTAACATCTACATTCTACATATTTTATAAAATAGCTGTAGACGATACTTTCAATGAAATTTCAAGTTTATATTTTAAATGTCATATGATACACACACATACATTATACATAAATACCGATGAATCTTGAATATTTCCATAAAAGTCAATGTGAGCGGAGCATTTATAGTCATTTCTTGTCAATTTCCCTCTACATTCCTCATGCACTCAATATACTAATATATTCTGTACACTGTACAGCCTATAAGGAATTGTATCATCTTCAAACAAAAATCTTGTCGTCATCTGATTCTTGATATTTTGCTTTACCTAAGAAAATGGGGTTCGTCTTGTCTATGTCATGTCTTTTCTGTTTTCTCCCTTTTTACCAACATGTGTATATTTGAAATTGCGTATTAATTCTAAATTCAAAATTCAAAATATGTATATCAAGGGCTGTTCGTAAAGTCTATATTCCGTAATTTCTTGACAGGGTTTGCTTAAAAATGAAAAAAAGACAAGGCAGATAATTTTATAACAGATCTGTAAAATCTGCCGTTCTTTCCTTGTTGTATTTTGTTTTTAAATTGCTTCCTTTTATACAGATGCAACACACGCATAGACAACAAGGGTGCATGAATCACATCGGATTTTTCTACATACTTACTCATACAGTTGTAGAATTGTAGAACAATGGTAATGCTATGAAAAGTGTATGTTGCACACTGTACACATTATAAATCCTATAAATATGAATCTCTAAACACTGATAAGAAAGAAGCATGTAGCGTGGCGAGTACATGTATGATAAAACATGCTCAAAGCTCATATTAAACAACACAAACCAAACATATAATGTTATAGGTTATAGGTATCACATTTTCTTAGCAAAATGATGTTTGTGGTTTAGAAATACACATTAAAATATTTTGTGTACATTGTACAGTGCACAGATCAAAAATCTTCCTTTTTATTAGTATTGAGTAGACATGGGATATATTATGTAGAATTTGGAATGAATGAAAGAAAATGTGTTGAGTGTTTTTGGTGTTGTTTGGTGTGTTTTGTTTTGTCTTGTCTCTTGTCTTGTGTCTGAAAAAGGTTTGATATGAATAGGGAATATAGAATACAGAATATATAATATATACACAGATATCAAAAAACATTGGTCTAGCTTTTATATTTTATACTTTATATCACGATGATTTTAAAACAGCCAGTCAGTCACTCTACAATAACAACAACATAATAATAATAATGATAATGATGATGATAATAATATGCTACTCAATCTGAAAGGAGCTGTTGCTTCTGCTAAACGCTGCCATTGCCATTGCCAATGTATGCAAAAGTGAATGCATACCAAGCCAACAAAGTACCATCACCATCTTCTACATTCTACCTTCTACCTTCTACATAATATACCTTCTACGTACTTGATACGTAGTTGATACTAGAGTAGTTACACATTATATCGTATATTGTATATCAACGAAATGCTAACCAATACCTCGTTTTCTACACACAACTTGCTGCTGCTGTTCTGCTGACACACAAAACAGCCTGTTTCTTCTCCTTACACCTTCTTTTCTCCATCCGGTCTCAAACCTCCCAATCTAATCCAACACACAACACAGTCCAAGCCACATTGAACAACACTATACAAAACAGTACAGGTACTACATACATAACTAATATAATATATTACACATTGCACATTACTCTCTATACACTGTATACAAACTACAAACTGCAATACATACACAGTGTGTACACACGCAAAATTTCATATAATCAACATTGAACATCCACACATAAACTTTTTCCCTTTGCAGTCTCATGTCTAATATGAATATGATGATGATGATGATGTTGTTGTGTGTAAGGTGAAGGAAGGAGAAGAAGAACAAGATAGGAAAAGGGTTGGTGTGGGACTGTCAGTGAAGAGATCACCTCGAATTGCCAAACTCCTGAGCTGCTCATTTAGTTTTTGGGACTGAGGCAAGTGACAAGACTAATTGAGATTGATAAGGACGGTAGCAAAAACAGATACCGTCTTCTCCTTCTCTTTTCCCTGTTACTCTATACACTTTTCCACTCGTTCAACAGACAACGTACAAGAACAACTAGAGAAAAGTGAGATTGTGTGAATTTTTTTTTACTGTAGTTTTTCTTCCTTCTTTCTTGATATTTCCGTTTTCAGTTTTCAGTTTCCAGTGATTGTGTATTTGTGCATGAATAAAAACTAAAAAATAAAATAATACAGTTTTTGGATTTTTCTCCATTTATTTTTTTCCTATAGAATCGTGAAATCAGTGAGTGTTTCTATCCATGAAGACATAAAACGGAATTTCGGATTATTGAAACAAAAAAAAAATTAGTTTAATATTTTAATCCGAATTATTAAGGTAATAATAATTTAAATTAATCCATAATCCACATTTGGCCAGTGATTTTTTTGTTGGTGCAGTTTTGAAGTGAAGTTTTTAATTTTACTACTGATACTGTACTGATTTTTTTTTGCATGTTTTGCGTTTACTTCTCGTTTCTTAGAATTTCAAACAATTCAAAATTCAAACTTTCAAGTTTTATTTTACTTTTCTTTTAAAAGTTTTTGACATCATTTTTAAAAAAATTTAAACTCTTTGCAATAGGTAAAAGCATAATAATTTCAGTTTAAAAACAAAAGGATAAAACAAATATTTTTTTCAGTGTCAAAAAATGATTTGGAGAGGTCGTCTGTCGTCGTGTGTGTTACTATTCGTGTTTCTGTGGATTGGGACAAGTTCCTCCAAATCCTTAGAAAACACTGGAAGAAGTCTCAGTGATTCCCTTGATGAGAGTAGAGTCTCATCCTCCATCAGTCACCTGTTGAAGGCCCTTGAGCCCAAAAAGGAAGATGATAGTGAAAAGGAGAAGCCTGCTCAGATCATCACCAAACATGGGATAATCACAGCTCGAGAGAGTACCATCTCTCGTAATAAATCCGGTCGTAAATTATTCTTTGGAGATCACTCCGACCCTTCAGTCCCAGCACCAGTTGTAGTGTCCTCTCAAGCCATAAGAATTTCTGGAGGTTCCAATGGAACTGGGAATAAGAGAGCAAGAAGCCTGAATCTCACTCCTTCCGTTTCCTCCTCCTCCTCCGCATCTGCTCCAACAATGGACATGTCCATTGATAAAGTATTGGATGGAGTTCGTACAATTGAAGGAGTCCGAGTTCCAGATGATGAGCATGATAAACATTACACCTGGAGAAATGCTCGTGTCATCAAGAATTTCTTAGTCCCTGCCGATCGTCCTGCTAATCCACAACGGAAGAGACAAATCCTCATCCAAGATGCTCGATCTTATTTGGATTCCAGTAATAGTCAACCTTCACAATCATCATCCCAAATCTACTTTGCTTCCCCATCAGCCTCTTCATCTTTATCCTCAGGACAGGATTTTACTGCAGCTCTCTATGCTGCCGCTGCTCAACAACAGCAACAGCAACAAGTTCAACAACAATCCCCAGTCTACCAATATGCCACAGCCAACACTGGCTCTGGTTCTAACTCTAACTCCAACTCTCAGCAACAAGCATACACTTACTCTACACAACAGGGTCAACAACAGCAACAACAGTCAACTGGTGGTACTATGTATGTCTTACAAGCTGATGGTAAAACTTATTTACCTTACAGCACATCTTCTGCTTCTTCTTCCTCTGGTTCTTCATCCATGCCATCCACCTCAAATACTGATCAATCCCAAACCCAATACTCAAACTCACAATTCTTGTCCCGAAGTGGAGAACTCATGAATGGAGATCGTAGATCTTCCTCAGAGGAAACTGGATCCGATGCCAGCTCTTTGTATCAACAACAATATCAACAATTTGCAGCTCTCCGATTCCAACAACAACAACAACAGCAACAACAACAACAGCAACAACAACAACAGAGACAACAAGCCCAATCCGCCCAAACTCACTATATTGTTTCTACACCAATGCCCACAATTCTCCACAGTAGTAGTAGTCAACACTCCTCACCTCATGTCTCAATTAATCCCTATTCTGCCTCTGGAGCTGGTTCTCCAGTAGCAAGTGGTATCTCACCCTCTCCATCCCCCACAACCCTCACTCATAAATCCTCTCATTCTCTCCATGACATTGCAGCCACTGCCATCCCAACTGGAGCATCCATCGGAGCTCAATTACAGGAACAAGTCCTTCAACAAACCGCCCAATACCTCCAAGTCCAACAACCACAAGGAAATGGAAATGGACCAACTACTCTTTATCAATTTGCTGGTGCTTCTCCAGCCCTTTCTCAACCTCCTCAAGTCCTTGAGGAGCGTTCCTCTAATATTGGTGTAGCCCCTGGTGCAGCTAATGGCAATCAATTTGTCATCCATCCACAATCTTATGTAAATGGAGGTGGTCAAATGTTTACCGTCCCTGTCCCAATCCCTGCTGATCAAGTTGACCAATTGAATGACCAAAGTGAAAATCATCATCATCAACATAATAAAAATAGAGATGAAAATAATAACAACAACAACAACAATAATAATAATAACAAAAATGGTAGAACTTCCCTCTCTGACAGGATCAGAGAGTCCCTTCAATTCAATAGGAAAGTGGCATTGGAATCAAGTGTGGGTGCTAGTGCCGTGGTTCCAGTGTTGGCCACAACTGGGATATTTTTGGGACTGGGAGCCTTAGCCGCAGGTTGGTATTTATCCAAGTCAAACCGAGAGGTGGGTATTTTGAGGAGGACAGGGAAACCTGCTGGAGGAAATTCAATGTCCGCCTCCTCCTCTGCCCTTCTCGGAAGTAGTTTATTAGGAGGCAGTAGTAGCAGTAGTAGTACAAAAGATGCAGCCATTAATGCTCATATTCGTGAGAAGAGGAGCTCAAATGGTGAAGTTGATCAAGCCAGTTTTTTCCAAAGTATTATTCAACATGGTATTGAGAAACAACAGAAACAGTATGAGGATGTTGAGCCTGAACCCATGAGGAAAAATAGTAACAGTAATTACAATAGCAATAGTTATAGTTCTGCTCCCTCATCTTACAGTAGCAGTAGTGGCAGTAGTAGTTACAGTAATAGTAATAGTAACAGCAATAGTAATAGTAACAATAGACGAGTTCAAGTCAAACCACTTTCCTACACTCGGAATAACAATGATGATAACAACAACAACAAAAACAACAATAATAATAAGAACAGCCGTGCGGAACACCGAGATGACTTGGACCGACATGGAAAGGGTGGAAAGGGAGGACAGAGTGTTAAAAATTTTGCCAAAGTAGCCATTCCAGCCGTCATCCTGACTGGCTCTGTTATTGCTGTAGCTGTACTCATTTTCGGATGGTATATTAGTGGACAAAATCGTGAAATTGCTTTCCTTGAACCTTCCGCTTATTCCCGTCGTAAAAGATCACTTTCTCCCTCTTCTTCTTCTTCTACTTCTTCTAATTCGGATGGTTGGTTCCAACGTACTATGACCGCCATCCACACAAACCCTTTTGATGAGACTGAGGGTCGTCCTTTGGAGACACGCACACGTAATTATTATCACAATCACAATCACATTCACAATTACACAAATAATTATAATAATAATTATAATCATTTTAATTCCTTTAATTTTGATGACACTAGTCATAGTAATAGTAATCGTATGTTTAGTAGTAGTAGTAGTAGTAGTAAAGATATTAGTCATTTTGATGATTTTGATGCACGTATTGACCCTAATGCACATGGTGCTATAAGTGAATATGACATGACCATGTTGACAGTCATGTTGGCTCTCAGTGCCTTTGCATTTGGATCAATGACAGTTTTGGCTTGTGCTTGGTATATTACAGACAATTCGCGTCAAGTCGCCTGGGCAGACAGTGGACCTTATACTTTTGGACATTGGCCAACTGTCATCCGACCGACAGATTACTTTTATCAACAACACGGGCACGATTACAAAAGATCACAAAGATCCATCACTTACAATAATAATGACATGAATTTAGACTCTGTCGAACCAGAAAACACTGGATTCCTTCACAAAATCCTCGGCTCCCTCGAACTTAGTCAGAGTAGTCTTCTCAAGAAATTACAAGAGCAAGGCTACTCCAAGTGGCAAGAAACTCCTTGTGCCAAAAGAATCTTTTGTGACGTCATGACCACTCAAAATGATGACACTGTCCACCTCATGGAGAAAAGAATGGTCAAATTCCTATCAATGTAAGTACAACTTTTTATTTTTATTTTGCTAAATATGCTTGAGTAAATGCAAATGATATCAAGTATCAAGTTCATTGACTGATTTTATTATTATGTTTGCTGTTATTATTATTATTTGCATGTAATATAACAGTAGTAATTATCTTAATCATTATTACTCTATTATTATTCACCTTTTCATTTTACATTTTACATTATAAATCAAAGCTCGCCCTGTGTATATAATGTAGAATTGAGTTTCCCATGTAATAATACTTTTTACGATGTAGTAGCATCCCATATTCCATATTAGATATTATATATCAGGATCAAAAGTTGATATTATTATTATTATGATTAATATTATTACAGATTCACTTTTATCCTTTTCATTTCCTACTATACACAAATATAAAAAGTACACACGGTTTCAGTTTCACTTTTCATTCAGTTTCCTTCCATTATTCATGATTCATTATAATAATATCTATTATCTGCAGGCTCATGATTTATGCAAGTATAATAATATATAAAAGAGTATTATAAAATACAAAGGATTTTTCATTCTTAATATAAAATATACTCTACATGCTACAAGCTATATAAGCTCTACCGTAGTAAAATGCAAGGAGTAGAAAAGAATGGTTGAGAAAGTCTGTTCACGCATAAAGATAACAATGAGAGGGAGCGTAAAAAGTAAAAAGATAAAGCACATCATCAAGCTGTGTGTGTTGAATGTGTGTGTGTGTGTGTGAAAAATACAACAGGTAAATGAAGTGAGGCAATCTTGCATGTATGATGTATGTGTATGTGTGTATAGAAGTGCAATAAAAAATCAACAGAATATTACATGTGATTGTAGATTGTAGAGTACTAAGGCAGTGGGGAAGTAAATCTCTCTGTGTGTACAAATATTGAGAAAAATTCCAACTCTGTGTTATGTCGGTCTGTGTAAATGGAAATGGTTTATGTGTATATGTTATAAACATATACAGATATGGCAGTGTCTATGTCTGTGATAACTGATGATGCACCAGTCAGAATTAAGTTAAAGTCAAAACCAAAATCATAGTCAGAGTCATAGTCACAGTCACCAACTTTCAAGTGCAATTGTGGATAGAGTAGAAAGTTTTGCTACTTTTTTTTTTAATGAACACCCTTTTGCCGTCAACCGCTGTAATGCCCATACTATACTTGAGTATAGCTCTGAGCTCTGAGTTCTGGTGGTTGATAGTGGTAGTGGTAGTGGCTCGTCTCTCTTTTTACTGTCTTTACTTACTTGCAATTTACAATCCTTTTCATTCTAGACGGTAAATAAAAAAAATTAACCGTTTGCTCTTATACTGCGTGCGGCAAGATAAAAACATGTACATAAATGTCTGTGTGTACATATCTGTACGCAGTATTACTCATCGTGGAAGTTGCAGTTTTCTTTCACAAGCTTTTTTTCCGCAAGTTATACTTTATATATTATATTCTACTTATATGTAGTTTGTAGTTTGAAACAATCTCCTCGTCATCATCCCCATCATCATCCCTTGCAGTCAATTTAATATCCGTGTTATATCTTATATTATTTTACAGAAAGAACACTGTCGATGATGATATGATGTATTTTACACTCGTTTTTATTTCATACCTTTTATATTATATTCCTGTTACATCTACTTACTTTTCTTACTACCTGTCCCTTTCGTTTGTACACTTAAAACATACAGTTCTTCACTATACATCACAGTACATTACATTACATTGCATTATGTTTATGTTCTTTTCAGTTTCTTTTGACTCTTCACTTTCGCTATAATAATGTATAATGTACGGGCGTCGTCTTTTTCACAGGAATTTTATTTATACATTTATAATACACCAACCCGAAATTTAGAGAGAGCTGATTTGAATATTATGGATTATGGTTGGTGGAAATTAGATATTTTAGTATGCATGAAAGACATTTTTTAATAATTGTTTTTTAATTTTGAACATGTATAATATATATGTGAGTTTCATTTGTGTCTTCTTGAGGGGATTTGAAATTATTATGACGACTTTGATAAACCACGTTTTAATAATTGTTTTACATGCAATGCAAACTAAATGCATAACATTAAATATAGATAATATGTAGAAAGTGTGAAGAAAGACAATGAGTAGTTAAGGAGTGACAGGAGAGCTTTGTGACATAATGGTTATAGTAATAATTCGCATTTGTATAGGTAACACATGTCACATGTTATACCAAAGAAGTACTAATGATTAAAATGACCATCTAAGAGAAAGGAAGATGGAAAGAAGAATAGACGGAAGTACACGTACTTATGTATGTATGTATGAATGTTTATGAAGTATTTAAGTATTTAATAACGGGATTTAGAAAAGTATGGGAACTTTTATGCCAACAGATTTTGAACGTGCAAGGTTGAATGATGGTTTATGTTAGATATCTAATACTCTATTTGTTTTCGTTTTCAATTTCAATTCGATTTCGATTTCTTTTTGTGTTTCGTATTAAACTTGTGGTTAGGATTAATGAAAATCGTGCAGGGGTTTAAGCTATCGTCCATAACATAGCTTTCTACACACGTAGTATTACAATGAATGAAATGAACATACTTTTTCATATAGTGCAATCTTCATTATAAATACACAAATTAATCCATACCTTCCCTCAAAGTCCTTGCTAATGTCTAATGTCAATAGACTTGAGACTTGAGATTTCATCTTTTAGTTCCTTTGAAGAATGGAGTTTGAAATTGAATGAATTATTGTTTAAAATGAAAAAAAGCACTCTTTATCTCTCTCTCACTCTCATTCACTCTCGCACTCTTAGAGTATCTTAGTGTATCTTGTAACTTACATTTAGTAGCTAATAGTTAATAGTATGCTTCACTTGTACAAATAATGTGTAGTTTTTTTTGTAGTTTGTAGAACACGACGAGTAAATGCAAGCCCCATTTTTTACACACGAACTGTTACTGTCTTCTCGTGCTTCAATGCGTAATTTTTGGCTTGTGTCTAAAGTCTAAAGTAAAGTATTGTGTCTAGTGCCTCCAATGACAATGAACTTGGACGGATAGTAAAAAGAGAGACATGGTTGATAAATAAATAATATATATTATAAATTACACTACATTACATTTTACATTATTAGCTACTTGACTTTTGCTGACTTTGACACAGTCTTCATTCTTCATCATCATATTGTTTCTTGTTCTCTTAAGAAATGTAATACTAGGAAAGGACCAAAATTATCAAAATCATTACAAATGGATTTACTCAAATTTGTAATAATAATAGTGTAACGACAAAAATGACTGCGCATTATTTACTGTTGATTTATTTGATAGTTGATAGATGTGCTGCGCCAAATGTACATAATGTCGAAAACAGTATACAGAAAACAGTAGAAAATGACATTCCGACAAAGAAAACTTTCATATAATTTACCGTAAAATATGTAAAAATTTCCATTTAGATATTACGTGTGTACAATATATATATGTACGATGGGATTTTTTTCTCATTTTACACATACATTATACATGCACATAAATTACATAGATTACCTAGTAGAAAATAAAACATTCATACATGATATTTCACGAATTGGAGAAATGCATGTCATGTCAGGAACACTTGAATGTTTGTTGGACTAGGTAAAGTTTCTCTCTACCAAGTTAACTCAAGAAATTACAGGGGAGCAAACAAGTATACCATATAGGAATCCAATTTGGTCATTAACTATCGCAATTATCATAATTTGTATCGCAGATGTGTGTACAAGATGCTTTTCTTTTGACTCTGTTTGTTGTATGATTTATTTATTTATTGTCTGTTATGGATCAATGATATCGTTTTCACACTTCATGCTGACTGCTCTGACTGCTGCTGGCATAAGAGATGAGAGTATTTATGAGTATGATTTCCTCTTTGGAATGCTCACAGAAGTATCTAGTAGTACAGAAAAAATGTGAATCTTTTCCTTTGAATGTTGAAAGAGATTTCATCAGCTTGGTTTTGTTTTAGAGTTGTATTTTGTCATTTTATTTTTGATCTGCAATCGGCAGGAAATCTCTGAACCCTCTGTAGAAAGTACAAGGAAAGAAAAGAGAGAGAGAGAGAGAGAGAGAGAGAGAGAGAGAGAGAGTCTGTGAGGAGGTGATTTATTTTTAATCTCACTTGAATGCTCATTTAATGTGCATATAAATCTCTTTGACTGTTTTTTTGACTACTTCTCTAAACATCTAGTTTTGAATATGAATTTCCTCAACATTCAACAATCATAGTATCAATGTTTTGTATTTAGAGTTTGAAATTTAAGAAAATTTTGAGAGCATCCCCTCGTAGCTGATGATGATGAGGGATGAAGATGATGTGACCCAAAAATGAATCCATGCAATTTCTATAATACATAAGTATATAAACATTTTAAATAATATCATAATAATGCCGACTTTTGTTTCATCCATATCTTTTTCAATGGTATTATTATCATACAGAGGAACGTAAAACGTAAAGTTAATAGCGCAAAGCATTTTCACCTTCATCTTCTCTATTGTTCCTACTTATTCTATTTTTCCTCCTCTTGTCATCTTCATCTTCATTATCATCATCAT
>JABASP010000078.1:0-87889 GCA_019776565.1 Sminthurinus signatus | reverse complement strand
TACTGTCACTAAATTGAAAGGTCGATGCAGCGTGAAAAGGGATTTTGGATTATTTCTGGATTCTAGATTCTGGAGCAATTTGTTGAAATTGTTGAAAGGTTTTATGTAGAGAAAAAAGCAATTTTCAATTATCCTCGAGCCTCGAGTCTTAAGTCTTGAGTCACGCCGATTGAGCATCGACTTATTTTTTTTATTTTAGCTCTATTAGAAAAATCAGAGCTTTCATTCTTCACTTTTCACTTTGCAGAAAACAGACAAGTTGAAATCAGTTTGATGTTTGATGGAGTTTTCCTCTAAAAATTAGTAGTGTAATTAACAATTAACAAAAGCTTTTACACTCCATTTTTTATGGCGGGAGGATGAAAATTGATAAATAAATAAATAAAAAAGAAAAAGTGTTTCTTTGTTCTTAAAAATTGAACTATGAAAAGAAAAAAAAAGCTGAAGAAATTAAAGCTCTTGAATTAAAAATTAAAATGAACCTTTTTCTTCTTCTTTTATTGCTCTAAAAAAGGAAAAAATAGTGTAAATGCACTTTATCTGTAGATTATGCTGTTTTCCTATGTTTTGATATAAATCTTAAATTCTTTGTTTACATAACCACATAAATTGAAAATTCACACCATTTCACATTTCACATGAGAAATCACAAATCAAAATTCAGCTCAAAGTTCAAGGTTCAACGTTCAAGTGACAGATAAATTCTCAACTGTACATTCTACATGAATTCTATTCAAAAGAAAGAGTCGTCATGACAACTTCGTCCCCGCTCCCGTTCCCTTTTATCTCATCTTTAGGAAAGTTATCACTTTCCAGTTCATTGTTCCTTTTCTATTGTTGGCAATTAAGAGGAGACAAAAGGCTGGAATTGAAGGAATTCAAATCTTGAATTCACACTCTAGTAAAGAAAAGGGAGAAGCTGATTTTAGATTTTAGACTTTAGACTTTGGCCGTGAATTGTATAACTAGAAAATGGAAAATGGAATGTATTTAAGATTTAAGAGATTCAAGATTCCTTAGAAGAGAACAATGACATTCTCCATTCTCGAATTCTCGATTCACCAGTTTCTCCGAATGAATTGGATTTGATATAAATGCATCTGGAGTCTGTAGATGTAATTAGAGAACGGAGAAAGAAATTTCTCTTGTGCCAACTGCAGTCTCCAGTTTACAGTTTGCAGTTTGCAGTGCCAAGTGTAGGTTTTACACGTATTTAAATAGCAAATAGCACAGCTTCTTTACTTGTTCAGTTTCCTTTTCTTCCTATGAAAAAGCCCACGCCGTTGTCGTTGTCATTGTCGTTCCCGTTGCTCAAATCCTACTCAAAACCGAAACCGTCTTCCAAGCCGCGCTTTCATTCCTCAACAGAAGACAATAGAACAAGAAGAAGACGAAGGAGATCTCACTCCTCTGATCGGAGAGAGCCAAAGAAAGAAGGAAGAAGAAGACAAAGATGCTGAGCATATTATTATGAGCTCTCTTTTCCTTATTCCACAATCCACATCCACATCCACAGTCAACAGAAAATAAGAGATGCTTCTCCTTTTCCTTCTTCTTCAACTCGTTCTTGTTCTTGTTCTTCTCCTGGTTCTGGAAGTACAAGACAAAACGGTTTGTGAAGGAACACCAAAGCCAAAGCATAGAGAATCCACACTCGAGACTCCAAACTCCAAACTCCAACACACACAAAAAGAAGACAGACTAAAGGCAAAAGCTTCTTAAATTTCCTCGAAATTCCTCCAAATTCCCATCTTTTGTACACGGAGCATCCTGCATCCTGCATCGTGCATCGTAATCGTAATCGTGGAAATGGGAGAAAGGAGAAAAGAGAAAGCAAGAGAAAGTCGGTGGATAGGCATGAAATTTATATACTCTGTCTCTTCCCTACTTATGCATATATTTGTGTGCTCGGGCTGTTTATGTGGGAATGGAGTTGGGTGGAGCGCATGACGAGACAGAGTTTCCCCGGGTCTGAAGTCTACACACAAAACCAACTACAACTACAACTACGAATACGAATACCAAAGGAGAAAGCAGAAAGGAGAGAAAAGAAAAGCTACTATAAAAAGTATGCTCGTTCGCTTACGCTGAGACTCAGACTGAGACTCAGACTGAGAGTGAGACTTGGACTAGGACGACGTTCCCAGCTTATGAAATGAAATGAAACTGTAGAGCTGGAACTGGAACTGAAACTGGAACTACCACTGGCTGCTGGCTCTTAGCTGTTGGCTCTTGGCTCCTCGCTGCACAACAACGTGCATTCCGCCTCTCTGTCCCGGCCAAACAGAAAAGGGAAAAGCATTGGGATTTGGTATTTGGCAATCGGCAATTGGCATCCAAAGCAAAAGTAAAATCAAAGCCAAAACCCTCATCTGATTTGGACCAAACTACAAGGCTTTGAGAAGAAACCTGGAACCACGCGGAACTCAGAAGGAATTCGAAATTGCACGAGCCAACATCACAACTTTCACCAGTACAACAACGTCAAAATCAAAATCAAAATCAAGATCAGCAAATCCTTCCGATTCCCAACTAAAAGTTTTTACATTTTGAATCATTTAGAAAATTCCTTCACGTTTAAACCTCTGTGGATAAAGCTGTAAGCAAGAGTACAAAATATTAAATATTAAAATTGTGAAAATTAATCCAAGTCCAAATTAGAATTAGAATCAGAACAAGAATTAGAACAAGAATCCGAGGAACTTTTCCCGTTAAAATGACATTGATCTGTACAAGCGGGGATTTCCCTCCACAAGTCATCATCAACGTCAAAAAACTAATACAAGTGCACTCTTTTACTCTTTTAGTATTTTCCTGTTCCTCTGTACTCTTTTAATCCCTTAAATTTGATTAAGTAAACTCCTTTCCCTGTTTTTTCATTTACTGCTGTGAAATCTCCAATCTACAACCAAAAATCCAGAATCTACATTTGTGCACATGGAAAACCCTTGTGAAGCTGGTTAAAAGTTGTGATATCGCGTGACTCCTGCTGTTTATTCTGTACAACGAAACAAGGACAAGTTCTCTCCACATTTTTAATTCTCCACTCTCCACTCCCGAGTCAAACAGGGAGAAAAAACACGAGTTGAGTTTACCAAACTCCTGTTTTCTCTCTTCTGGTGTGTTCTGTCAACATTCAACATTCAACATTCAACATTCAACAACAAACAGCGAACAGGGAATTTTGTATACATTTTTCCTCGTGTGCAAATCTGCATGTAAAATAAGAAGCGGCAGAGCAGAGATTTTTTTATACTATTCATTGTGTTTTATAAGGTCAAACTACAAACTGCAAAATAAAAAGTACATGGTGTTTTGGTGTTTGGTTTTAGTAGACTGTTCCTCCACGAAGAGTTAATCAGTCAGAAAGAGCAGAACGAGAAAAATAAAAGAAACAAAAAGAGAACAAGTGAAAAGTGGCGGAGTGAAATAAAAAGAAAGGAAAAGAAAGGAGTGAAAGGTGAAGTAAGAAGTAACGTCAAGTGTGAGAGTGAGAGTTCAAGTGAAACAGTTGCTCACTTCACCGCTCTTTTCTCTTCTCTCTTCTCTCAATTCCTCTCGTGTCTACTTTTTCCACCTTCTGCATTCTGCATTCTGCATACATTCTTCTTATTGTAGTTGTTTTTGTTCTTGTACTCTATTTACTTTTTACATTGTACACAAAACTCTTGTTCTTCTCTCTTCTCTCTTCTCTCTTCCGTCCCGTTGGCCGCGAACTCTGGTTTTTCCCCTCTAAAACTTCTTGTTCTTTCTTCTTCCTTCTTTAAAAAGTACAGAGTGAGAGCATCTAAATCTAACTCAAAACCTCATGTCTGAGCGGAAGAAGAGAACAGTCAGAGTCCGTTTTCCTCGCCCCTTTCCCCGTTTGCACAACATGATGTGAAATTCTAAAACTGAATCCAGAACCCTCAATTTTGAAAAATGTGAGAAGAATATTCCTCTGGTTCTCTTCTTGTACTTTCTCCTTTCTCCTCTTTTCCCTTCCCTTTTATCTTTATCTGTTCATCCTCGTGTTGCGAAATTCACATCTCCGTTTTACTCCGAGATCTCATTTCATTCCCCTTTTCCAGTTTCCCAGTTTTCCACTTGGACATGCTGCGATATCAAAGGAATCTCCAGTCTGAATTCTCCAGTCTCTTTATTTCCCCGCGAGCAATATTCACAATGAATATGAAAATGAAAATGAATATGAAAATTACCCTTAAATAATACTCGACTCAAATTCAAAAGAGAATCGTTTGAATTCTCCATTTCCCAGTTTTAGATATTCAAATAATGAGTGATACAACGAACAAGGAACAACGAACAATGGAATTTTGAAATTTGAAATGTAAAATTTGAAACAAGCTCCAAAATTTAGAGTACTTTCTCTTTCTATTCCTCTTGAATCTTGAATGTTGAGTGTTGAAAGTATGAAAGAATGAAAGAAGTTAAAATTGAAATGTAAATGTTGATATGAAAGTAATAACAAGCTAATGAAATAGTGGAGGAAAAATTTAGGAATTGAGGAATTGAGGAATTGAAGATCAAGGGAATAAATACAAAACACAGGGAGAAATACAAAGAACCAAGAAACAGACATTTTGAGTTGGAGTTGAGAAACCAGAACCACAAAAAGAGGAAGAAAAGAACAAAGAGGAAAGAGACAAGCAGACAAAGTGAAAGTGAAAGTGAAAGAATAAAGTACAGATAATAAGAAAATTCCTCTTCCTATTCTTTCTCAAATATTGAGGATACGCATGCTGCAAAAGTGAAAGTAAAAGCAAAAGTGAAAGCAAAAGTGAAAGTTACGTAACATGTGAGATGTGAAATGTGAAATGTGAAATGTAACAGAACGGAGGATTGTGAATTGTAACATGTTTCAAAGAGAAAGTAGGAATAAAACTGAAAGTGAAAGTAAGAGTGAAAGTAAAAGTGAAAGTCATAAGAATATTTTTCATAGAAATAACACAGACAAGTTTGTATAGATATCTCATATTTCAATATCTCTCTCCTTGTGAATTTGCGCATTCCACATTTCCACATTTCCACACACCAAATACCAAATAGCACATGGTGAGTTGTGAGCTCCGACTTTCAGTTGTGAGTCAAAGAAAACATCAACATCAACAGGAAAAACCAGGAGAAAGAAAATACACAAGTGAATTGAAAAGGCGGAATGAAAAAGTGAATCAAAAATACATATAAATTTTCATACTCTCCCTTTCGTGTTCTTTCACTCCACTTCATCTCAAGTCTCCAGTCTCAAATTCTTCAACTCTCCAAACCAAACCAAACCAAACCAAGTCAAACCAAACCAAGAAACTGTACAGAAAAAAGATAGAGATCAAAAAAAGAGGGAAATAGCACAAGAAAAAAGAGGAATTTCCAGGACATTTCATTTCCGTACATCTTTATATTTATATTATCATCCGACTCACGAGTCTCCATTCACGAGTCTCGAGTCAGTTGACTCTTCCTTTCTTTTTTTCCTTCCTCTTGTAAGAGTACAGGAGACAACACAGTACTTTTCGATGGTTGATAATGTATGAGAATAAAAATCTACGACAAGGAAAATGACAAGATATTGTCATGTGATTGAGTGAATGGCGACAGTCTCAACAACTCCACATTCAACCAGACGACAAACGACAAAGGACGATAAAATCGGCGGTCTGGTTCTAGATCTCCTTCTCCTTCTTTTTTCCATTTGATCTTGTCTCAAGTCTCAAGTCTCAAGAAACAAGTGCTTCTTTTTCCATGTGCAAATTTCATCACTCTAAACTTGAGGATAAATCCGCCTCTTTGTAAAACATGGATCCAGATTCCTCTTTCTTTCCATGCTCATCTTCATCTTGATACTCATGTTGATTTTGATGTTGATGGTGTCTCCACATTCCACATTCCAGCAAAGCAACTCATTTCAATCGCCATGACAATGACAATGACAAGAAAATGACAAGGACGATGACGATGATGAGGATCCGTACAATTCAATTCAGTCTCGCGTAATGTAAATTCCAGAGCTCGAGATCCAAAACACAAAGTTGCAACTCATAACGTTATTTCCTCAAGTAAAAAGACAAGAAAAGAAGAAGAAAAGAAAGGAAAGGAAAAGAAGGGGAAAATCCCAATTCAAAGTCAAAGCCAAAGCCAAAGCCAACGCCAAGGCGATCGCCAATAAAAGTCAAGTGGAAGCCAAATAAGAGTAAGAAAAAAGGTCGGTCGATGCTCATGTTGATGTTGATGTGGATGCTCTGAGATGAAGAGGGAAAGCTTCCGATTTCCTTCCGTTCAAAGTAAAATTCCCAGTGAAAAAATTTGAAAATAAGAAGGCTCCGCATCGCATGATAAGTGACTCGATACTCGAGGAAACAAATTCCCTCATCTACCATTTCCACTCCAGCTCAAGCTCCAAGTAAAACTCTAGAAGCTCCATGTGAAATTTTAGTACATTTGCGAATTCTCATTCCCTGAGAAAGTAGAAAGTGCAATCAGAGGCTCAAAAAAAGGAGAGGAAAAAGTAAAACAGAAACTCAAACTCCTCGTCTACGCTGTGCAAAAAGAGGAAAATGAAAATGAGCGAGAGAACCCTGAACAAATTTCAATGATTCAACGAAAATTCCCAATCTCCAAGCTCCACAATTTCCAATATTCCAATATTCTCATCACAAGTGAAAGCACACGTGAGAAGACTCGAGACTCGATACTCGAAACTCGAAACTCGAGGTTTTTTGCAATAACATTTCATGTTCTCTTTGAAATTTGAAATTTTTGGTGGTAAACCTGAATTGTTTTTTCCAGCGATCAGAGACAACTCGAGAATTAATTAGCAGCTTGACTTGGTCTTTTACTTGGCCCATGAAAAAAGGGGGAAAAGGGAAAAAAGTGTGTACATAAAAATGTGCACTTGAACTTTTATTATTGAGAATCGAGGAGATAAAGTGTACGTGTTTTTTGCCTTGTTGACTTGAAGCCTCCAGACTCTACAGTCTTCACTGTGCACTTGTGACTTTTATTCACCATTAAAACTCCATCAGCTCAATCATCAACCTACTCCGCAACTCGTAAAGTGATACTCTCAACTCTAAATTGTAAATTGTAAATCGTAAATGGTAAATGTGATCGTCTTTGCTGTTTCTGTTCTCTACTCTGAATTTCATGTCAATTTAATATTTAATGCTCCAGAGCACATGTGCAGTGTACACGATAAAACATAAAGGATAACAGAGTAAAGAGAAGAGATGAGTGGGAAAGGGACGGGTGAAAGCACAAGTACGAGCTCAACAACTCCTTTCACCATTTCCGGTGTCCCCTCAACTTTCACGGCGAGTGATTCAGCTGGCCCAGGGAAAAGAGAAGGGATGAAGAAGCAGCCGAGTGCGGGCAGTCGCCTCCACTCACAAACCTCAGACAGCCTCTTGAGTGTTGGTGCGGGAGATGAAATTGCCCTCAACGTGACCTCGCCCTCATCCGTCTCCGAATTCCGCCGGTATGTCTATTTTCATTCATGTTTTTATAACAGGCTTATTTTTAACAGGCTACGCCATCTGCTATATATGCTATATAATGTGCTATATATTATGCGATCTGCATCCAAGTATTTTCACGTACGTGATAATTGTACCAAATTAATTGACCATAAAACTGACAAATGAAAAAGCCAAAAGCCAAAGTCATTTCAATTCGCTCTCGACTCTCGACTAATTTGAGCCGGTAAAAAAGATCATAAAACTTGACCACTCAAGTTTTAATTAAAGAAAAAAAGAGTCGATAAACTAATTGGAATGGAATTGGACCATCTCCATCTGCTTTCTTCTGTCTCTGTCTCCTTCGTCGTCCATCGTCATCCATTTAGCACAGTTTTCATTATCTTTTCCACCAGTCACGCCTGATTTATGTTTCTCTCTCCTCGTCCTTTTTCTTGTTTTTGTTCGTGTTTATAGAAAAAAAATACTTTGCCAACTCTTGAAATAATATCAAAGTTAAAGTCAAAGTCCAAAGTCCACGTTGAAATGAAAAATGAAGCCTCCAGCATAAAATTTTACTTTTTTTTACATTTTTTACATGTTTAAAAGCCAGAAAAAATTGAAAGTCTAGTATTTAGAATTTCTAGTCAAAAAGTGATAAGTTGTCTCGTCTTGTCTCTGGTTCTGCTTGTTCTGTTTCTGTTTTAATCTCTACCGAATTTGTAAATGCTTTTGAATCTTGAATCATGAATGATGAATTTTGAAAGCGAGCTTTTATTTTCAGTACTCAGTGAAATGACGAGAATGACGAGAAGATGGTTGTAAAAATGTAGAGTGCAGTGCAGATTTTGTATTTTGTACAGAGCTGAGAATGAGATGGCGCATCATAAATCAGGAAAAAATCCCTTCACATCTCGTCCATTTTCTAAATATTTGGGTATGAGAAATTCCAAGCTCCAAGATTCAAGCTCCAAGATTCTAAATGCAAGATTCAAGATGCAAGATGAAGCGAGAGGATATTTATGGTCATAAAACGGGCAAGAAAAGAAGCTAGAAGAAGAATCAGAAGAAAAAGAAGAAGAAAAAGAAGAAAAAGCAGCAAAGACGAATTTCCCCTTTCTCAGATTCAGATCTTCATCCACATTCCAGCTCCAGTTTTCTTGTGGAGCTTTCTGGAGGCCTCAGATTTTTGCGCCTATTTGTAAACATGTGGAGCAGCGTAGACTGAACTGTGAACACTGAACACTGAACATTGTGTTGTAAATACAGCGAAAATGGTGTAGTGGAGAAATAGTGGTAAATCCTGGAATCGGAATAGGAATTTTGGATTTTGGATTTTGGAGCTACGGTAAAGAAAATGTGGACGTGAAATGAATGAATGTTCTGCTCCCGTCATTTTCAGATTCAGATTCACATTCACATTCGCATTCGAGTTGAGGCTTTTCCCTTTCTTTGTTTCTTTGTTTCTGCCGTTGGTATTTCCTCTCCGAAATAATAAATGAAAATGAAAAGGAAAAGGATAGACTCGAGACTTTATACTTTATACATAAATAAACAATTGTACATAAAAGTGTTGTCGAGAGTCCAGAATCAAGAGTCAAGAGTCGAGAGTCGAGAGTTCCTTTCCGCATTCAACATTCAACATTCAACATTCAACACGCACGTTCAATCCTCAATCCTCAACATTGAGCATTTCTTTCCGACTTTGTGACTTTTGCCAGCTAATTTCCCCAAAATCCAAAATACAGTCGTATCCAAAATTCTGTTGGATTTCCCTTGAATTCTCTTCCTTTGTGTTTTGTTTTGTTTTGTTTTGTTTGTGTCGGGTTGATTCGGAGTCGGCCCATGCAGATTTTTATCTCTCCATTGATTTAATATTTTAACCGGACTTTTCCCCTTTTCCCCTTTTCTCCTTCATTTTACATGGACTCTGGACTTTGGACTCTGAACTCAACACTCAACACTCGACATTCAAATTGCTCAATCTACATCATGCAAAATGTAATCTGGACTCTGGACAATGTAAATTGTACATTCTACATCAAACATAAAACATAAAGCATTGAAAATTGAACATGGATAAACGGCTGTAATTTGGCACCGACAAAAAGTTTTCATTTTTCCATGTTGGCATAATTTTACTCAAAAATCACAAGTGAAATGACCTTTTACTTTTCCTCCTCTTTTTTCACTTGTCATTTGCCATTTGCAATTTTCTATTCGCCATTCTTTTTTTTTTCTCTGTTTGATATTTGATATTTGTTCATTTGAAAAGATGGAGATGGAAATTTCCTCGAGTTTTTACTTGTACTTTGTACTTTGTACTTTGAACCTTGCATCTTGCATTTTGCATTATGATAATTTGAGGAAGATTCAAGAAAAGGGACAATGAAGGACTGTGAATAAAATACAAAATACGGAGCCGGAGAAAAATACTATTGCGATTGCTAATGTGAGAAAAAATCCCATTACATTTACGACCCTTTGCATTTTGCATTTTCCATTCGGGACGAAATGAAATACTGTAGTAAAATGAAATAAAATACAGAGTGCAAATTACGCAACACAGAAAACAGAAAGAGACAGAAAAGTTGTAAGTTGTAGATTGCAAATTGTAAATTGGGGAGACGTGATGAGGAATCCTGTTGAACATTTTAATTTTATAGAGCTCCACTCTCAAAAATCCACACCTGTTTTTTTCCGAGAATTTTCTAAAATGGAGACTGCAGACTGAAGAATAATAATAATAATGGTGATGATGTTGATGATGATGATGATGATGATGGCGGAGGAGCGAGGTGAATTGTGCAGTGTCCATTCATTATTCATTTTACAGGAGTAGGATTCTGCGAGCAAATCTGGAATCTCTGCTGCTTCTTTTCCTCCACATGAATCTTTTACATTTCCAGCTCCAAAAAGATGGATCCACTCATTTTCTAGGCCCAATTTTACATGTTTTATTCCGAGTTGGAGTTGGATTCGGATTCAGATGGATTGTAGAATTGTAGAATTGTACATGTGGGCCATTAGCAAAAGTAAAAGTAGAAGCGAGAGTACAAATGAGAATGAGAGTGGAAATGAAAAAGAGAATGAGAGAGGAAATCAGGTTGTTTTTCATGTGTGTTGTGTGTTTTGTGTTGCTAACTAAAACTGCCGTCATTTTCCATGTTTATACTTTTGTCGGATTCCCGGAGGATCCAAAGAAATCAGGAATCAGGAATCAAGAGGATTTCATGAATACAAAAGACAAAAGTAACGGGGTTGAGAGTTGTTCAATGTTCAATGTCCAATAGTTAATAGTTAATGCTCAATATTCACACGAGACTTGTTTTCATTAGTTTCACACATAAAACATGTGGATTTCCCGCTTGATTGCCAATTTTACCATTTTACCATTTTACAATTTTGATGATTTTATGATGGGTACTTTTATCTTTATCAACTGCAAACTGGAAACTGCAAACTGGATATTTCACCTCCTCCAATTTCACAATTTCACACGTGTTTCTTTGAATGCTGTAAAATTCAAAATTAATAGTCTCAGTTCTACTTTAATCTTATCAATTATGAATCCAGAATCCTCCAAATTGAACGTGTGTACAATGTACAACGTAAATGAACAAGTTGCGAGATGAATGCAGAATGCAGAATGAAGAATGAAGAAACACCGAGTTCATTCCGGTAGTTTGTACTTTGTACTTTGTATTTTATATTTTATATTTTGACTAGGAAAACCCAGGCTTGAAAACGGAACCTTTTTTTTAACGAGTTCAACTTTGAATTTGAAAAGTACCAAAAATGTCCATGCTGGTTTGGACTCTGGACCGTTTAATTTAAATGGAAACAAAAGACAAAAAAATACTTAGTTTTTACTTTTTGCTTTTTGTTCCCACGCCTTTCCAAAAACTTTATGCAAATATAAAAGAAAAAACCAGAAAGTTTCTGCAATTGACACTTGATTTAGTTAGAATTGGAACTAACTTGTGAGTTGGGAGTGCGGAAAAGCTGCCAGTGGGATTTTGATCCCACATTTTCAAATCTCCAACTTGCAAATTTCCAAATTTCCAAATGAAGGACAGGACAAATTTTACAGTCTTAAATAATAATAATTGCATTTTTATAAAAGATAAAAGTGTAAGAAAAGTTTTTGAAAAGTAGAAAAGGGTTAAAAGTTAAAATCCTCGTGTGTATAAAATTACTTTGTCCATTTTTTTTTGTCTGTATGGTTCTGATTTTTGATTCTGATTTGAATCACAGAACTTTGAAGGATAAATATTCGACAGTACATTGAGTCTTCATAGTGGACTTTTTGATGAACTTTGTGACTTTTGACATTTTACATTTGACGGTTGACGGTTGAGGATGTGAGACAAGTCAATATTGTCAATAACAAAAGCAAAATCAAACTGGAAAGCGGATGAGATGACGTGGACTTGGACTTGGATTTGGATTTGGACAGAAACTTTTGCTTAGATTAATTTACTTGAAGATTAAATGAGAGTCCAACTGTAATAGAGAATTCTCTCTCTTTTCTTGTTCTTCTTCTTGTTCTTGTGTTGTCTGTTGTCTGTTGTCTGTTGTGGAAAGTTGCTGACGGTTGGGTTTAGTTGGGTTTGACGGGACTTAACGAGAGTTGATCCCCATAAATAGCGAGATTTACTCCCCGTCTTTTCCTTCCCTTTTTGTTTTTTCTGTCTTGTGTCTTGTGTCTGCTCCACTCAACTCTTTTCTCTCTTCTCTCTTCTCTTTCAGACCTCAAGTCTAGAGTCTGGAGTCTAGACTGAGGAAAGTGTAGAATGTACTCGACCCGAAATCAAGTGGCTTTTGTTGGCAACTTCAACTTGATGTCCTCATGTCTTGAAGAATTGAGGATTGAGGAGTCCAAGATTCCTTGGCAGACAAATACCAAATGCTATGACACGAAGAACTGAGTGCTCTTTTAGTTTTCTGTTTGTGTCGATTACTCGCAACTTGAAATTTCCAATTCCATTCTTTGCATTTTGCATATTTTGGTTCATTGTCCAAGTTACAAGTTGCAAATTTGGAATCAAAAATCAAAGTTTAGATCCAGATCCAAATCCAGATCCAAATTCGGATCGTTTAGAAGATTTTGATGGTACATTGAAAATTGAGTATTGAGTATTGACTGAAACTTGTGAGTTGTGAGTTGTGAGTGCATCTCGTTTCATTTCATTTCATGTTCCGAGTAAAAGGGAGTAAATCTTCAAAGTTTGGATCGTAATCCGCGTTGGAGTGGAACAGAATAATAAACAAACCCTTTTCTCTTTCTGTGTACTTTGCCCAGTTTTCTATTGTCTCTTGTCTCTTTTCTCTCCTCCATTTAAGTCTCTTTCTCTTTTGAGTCCACAATGCCAATGCCAAAATGTTCAAATGTTCAAAGGATGTGAAGATGTGAAAATGTGAAGATGTGAAACGGAGCCTATAAAATGTGTAGTGTGTCATGTGATTTTATTTTATTCCATTTCATGTCGAGTGTCGACTGATGAGAGTCTCCTCTTTTGTCCAACTTTATTCTTCGCTGGTCACATCCAAACACAAATCCATGGAAAATCCATGGAAAATTCAGATCTGAATTTACATTTACATTTACGATTTGCAGTTGCACCCATTTTTCAACATCCGATCCGGTGGCGCTCATTCTCTGGTTTTGTCCCAGTTGGAAACTAGAAACAAGCCAAAAATATAATTCATGTAAAATGTGGAATTCACAGACGAAATAGAAATTGAAACTGCGACTGTGCTTAAATCTGCATGGAAATTTGGATACTTTGGATCAAGTACACAGTTTTTGCTGGGATGTTTATAATTTATAATCCTGTCAAAATGAGAATGACAACAAAAAATGAAAATGACAATGACAAGAATGAGGATGTGATAAAAATGGAGTGGTCGCGATGTTACAAAATCTATAAAAGAGGCGACAGGCGACAGTCAATTCGCATTTTGAAGAGAATTAACATAAAAATACAAATAAACATACACATAAAAAAGCTAAGGTTTTGTCACATTGTCATCATCAACGTCTGAAAAAGAGGAAAACAGTCATATATTTTTCAGGTTCGTTCCTGGTTAAAATTGTCAACTTTTTAAATGGCGGGAAAACTCTTTCTTTTAGTTTTCCGTTTTTTTGTTTTTGGTCAAAATTTCTAGAGTAAAATATTAAAGCCGCGAGTTCTTTTAGATAGAGTTAAAGTTAAAGTTGAAGATTGAAGATGGATCAATTGATTAAAAATCTTCCAAATCCTGATATCTCATGATTTTTGCAAAAACGTATTAGAGAAAACAAATTATTGATATTGATATTGTAATTGGAATCAAAATTTATCAAGAAAATTGAGACTTGAGACTTGAAATTTGAAATTGAAATGGAGATAAATTTGAGTCGCTAATTAAAATGAATAAACTTTTCCCATTTTCTGGAGCAAATTAGCCGTATTTAGCCTTTGGATGATTTGGAACTCCAGTTGGAGTTTGGAGTTTGGAGTTTGAAATTTAGAGTTTGGAAGGATTACAAATTACAGATTAAAAAAGTGCACTTTATCAACTTTGTCCAAAGTCCAAAGTCCCACATCCAAAGTCCAAAGTCCACAGCCTCTAAATTCCAAATGTTTCCACTTTCCACTTTCCACACTCCAGGCTCTCAAGTTTCATAATTTCAAGCAATTTCAAGTATTTTCATAATTCCCAAATTTCCCTTATGTTTTCTAGATCAAGTGTGAAATTCCCACAGGACAAATTAAGAAAAAAAGTAGAAGTGAAAGAAGCTTATCCTCCACAGATGAAAAAATATCCATCCAAACTCCAAACATTAGAATTGATCATTAATAAAGCCATTTAGAATGAAGAATGAAGAGCTCTTTAGATAATTTCAAAATGTCTAGAGTCTAGATATTTTTGCTTCAACTCTCAACTTTTGAGAACTCACCAGCCTCACATTTTTCACCTTTAATTTTACTTTTCCCTCCTGCAAAATCCCAACAACTGTGCAAAGTTGAGGATGACAATGAACAAGAAACCTGGAGAAAAAGAAAAGATAAAAAAACCAAGTTTAAGTTTGAACTGAGCTGTCGATTTGGATGAGCTTTGATTGGAAACTGCAAAGTTGCAAACTTAACTCGTGCATGTGAAAATACAATTTCTACAGTCTGAACTCCGAACTCTGAACTCTGCCTTTTGCACCGTTTCCAAATTCCAATTGCAGTGGAGAGTGATGGAAAAATTCCGTGACTGGAATTGAAATTGTAATTCAAACTCCTGAGCAAAATCCAATATACTTTTCAACTTTTTTCCAACTCAACTTTTCCTCAATCCTCAATGCTCAACGTTGAAACTGAAAGTGTAACATTTGCACACTATTGAATATTTGAATACTTGCAATTGAAAATTGAGGCGTCTCGATTCTCTATGTTTGAGTCTGTTTTGCTTTTGGCTTTTGGTGCGAACTCATTGACATTGATTGTAAATTGTAAACTCTAAACTGTTCCGTTTTCTCCCTGTTTATTCCATTGAAATGTTAGATGGAAGAAGAAGCCCAAAGAAAAGAAAAGGAGGAGAAAAGAGGTTATTTAAATATTTCATACCCGGAATTTCCTGTCTCTTGTCTTTTGTCCCTGCATTTTAAATTGATTATTTTCCACTGGAAATTCTACAGTTTAAATTCTACATTCTACATTCCACATTTTGCAGTGTACAGATGCGGCGTATTAATAGTTTTCTCTTATATTTTCCTCCTCTTTTTTTCTCATTTCTTGTTTCTTGTGGATGCAGGATGCAAAAAAATAATGGGTGAATGGATTTTTGGGTACTTTTTACATTTTAAACTGAAACAGAAACACTCTGGAATAAATTTAAAAAATAAAGAGTGTGTGTTTTTGTGTGGTTGAAGGAGGGAAATAATGAGAGTATTTACAATAATGATACAAATACACAAACAAATATAAAGACAAAGACAAAGACAAAAAACAAAGGCACACGGTAAAAAGGAGGATGAAAAAGAGGGAGATTAGCCCTTCTTTGCATCTTTGTCCTCTTTCTTCATTTATCTTGTTTTACACGGAACAAAACAGAGTAAAACAGAGGAAAAGCAAAGGCCGGTGGCCTAGTTGAAAAAAAGAGCAGTTTCTAAAGTGGGTTTATTTACTCAAAACTGGAGAAAGTAGAGAAAGTACAAGGAGAAAAAGAGGATGTTGTCCCCGGTATTTCCTCCTGGTTTCATTTCACTTCCCTTTCCACTGCATCTCCTATCTCCTCTCATACTTTGACTAATAATATTATCTTGTCCTGTTTTTGTCCTGTCCGCTCCCTGGTTTTCACACTGTCTTCTCCAGCTCTCCAGCTCTCCAGAATTCCAGAATTCCAAAGTTCCAGCTCATTTTGGTTGCACAGAGAGGAGACAGAAGATAAAAGAGGGAAGGTAGTGGATGCTGGATGCTGGATACGGGATAATGGGCCAATTACGGAAAGCGACTTCCCGCCATTGAATAATTTAAAGTCTCAAGTTCTTCTTCTTTTCCTTCTTCTTCTTCTTCTTCTTGTGTCAGTTCATCTTATTTTGTGTTTGTGTTCCTCCTCTATTTTTGATGGTGGTATTTATGTCTATCGTTTCGACTTTCGTCAGCTCCCGTCAAAAAGTCCAAAGTCCACCATGTAAAATTTACATGCTCATTGCATCTTTCATCTTCTTGCCCGTTCCTCATTTCATCACATCCACATTCACATCCAAATTTCAACACTCGAGACTCGACACTCAACTTGAGAAAGAAATAGCAAAAGAAAGGACAACAGGGAACATGACAAAACTTATGTAAAATGGAGTAGGTAAAATAGCAGAGGATTAAAACAACAAATGAGAGCTATGAGATTTTTTGACACTCATTCATTTTGACGCTCAGAGTTCAAGTACATGATTTGAGTTGTACTGCACTTGTGAAGAGTAAAGAGTGTGGAAATCCATATCGGAATCCGAATCGGAAACTCAAACTGTCTTGAAGTGAACGAGGATGAGAAAAGTTGAAGGGTGATGGAGAACAGAGAACAGAGAACAGAGAACAGACAGAAGAAGAGCGACAGGAGAAGAACAGAGAAGAAAGAAGAGGAGCGTTTATCTTTTCCTCTTTGCACCATTCCATTATGTCAATTGCCTAAACGCAGCTGCAACTTCCGGCTGTTGCCGCTCTTTCTCTATTTGGTTCCGTCTCTGGTTCTGGAACAACTACAAGTACAAGTGTAACTGTACAAGGAACAACGAACAAGAGCAATCTTTTGAAAAGGTGGAAACGGAGTTGTCGTAGTAAAAGGAGTAAAAGTTGTTGGGTTGTTGGGTTGTGGTGAAAGTGGAGAGTGAAACGTGGGTTTCCGAGTCCGCGTGCAGGTTGTCAGTTGTCAGAACATGAACATGAACATTGAACATTGAACATGCTTGTGATGCTGATGGTTTTGGTGGTGTTGGGGAAAGGACCGCACCGACATCCACATCGGCATTGGTGATTGTGTAACGGAAGTATCTCGCTCACTCCACTCCACTTCTTTTCCCCAAGTCTGAGAATGAGAAGTCATTGAGATTCACATCCACTCTTTTGTACCCTTACTTTTCCACTTTCCACACAACTTGTGCTCTTGTGCTCTTGGGCTCTGCTTTTCTTCTCTTCAACTCACTCACCTGTTCTTCCGCCCTCTCGCAATCTCATTCTTCAAATCCACTGCAGTTTGACAACTGACAACTGACACCCAAAAACTCAGGAAATTTCACTAGTCATCTACAATTCACAATTCAGAATTTACACCCTTCATTTTTTATGCTGTGTCAAAATCCAGGCTTCTGGAAGATCAGGTGTAAATTTTACATCAAAATTATTAAGAGTATCCGCCTTTGGAATCGGAATCGGAATCGGAATCAAAGCCTCAACAATGATTTTTTCTTCATTTTTACTTTATGCCCTTACTTTATCTTTTGTTGTGTGTTGTGTGTGAACATCTTTTACAAATCAAAGTTTCACAACAACCTGCTCATTTTACACATTTTACTTGAGATGATTAAATGATTAGAAACATGTGAGAAAATTCAATCTCCCAATTGCCAATTGGAAATTTGCTTTGAGAAAATGACAGAGTAATTTGCTCAATTTTGATTCGGAATTCGAAAGTCTGGATTTGCCATTTCCCATTTGTTCATTTTTACAAAAGGAGAAGGCTGAGGTTCGCGTGTTTGATTGCAATTCACAAGTTGTGATCTGATGATACGATCATGATAATTACGATCGTCCTGACGATGATGATGATGATGGGGCTGAATTTGGAAGTTGTAGGTTGTAGAAAGGATAACGGATTAATGGTTTGAGAGTGGGAAGAACGTGTCGGTGATTACCGTAATGGCCAATTTGCTAAATTCCCGAGAAAACTGGAACTGGAAGGAGGAAAGAAGGATTGAATGAAAATGTCTAATGTCTAATGTGTAAAATAGAATGTATAAATAGTGTAACTGGAGAAAAGAAGGAGAAAACGATTTAGCATCCAGCCCTTTCATTTACCTTTTACCTTTACCTTTCATTTCAAATACAAGTAAAAGTACAAGTAGAAAGTAGAAATGAGCAAGTGATTAGTGTCATGTCCTGTCATGTGATTTCATTCACATGGATTTGATTTCATTTCATCAAACAACTTTATCCATTTGTTCCTCTACTTTTCCACATTCTCCATTCTGCATTCTGCATTCTACAAGAAAATAATATATTATCATCGCCATTATCATTATCATTTTCATTTTCATTTCTCTGCCCGTCACAAAAACCAAAAGGAACAAGAACAAGTTTCACGATTGTTGATTGTTGATTCTTGAAACATTTTATTATTCCAATAACTTTGTATTACTTTACTTTGGAAATTAGACTTTGGGAAATGATCATGATTAAAGATAAATTATTTTACTATAATTTAATGTTTAATATTATGTAAATGTAAATTGATCCGCTTTTACTTTTTCATCAGGATGAAAGCTTCTTTTTCTTCTCATTCCATTTGGCTTTGATTTTCCTCATAGAAAAGTAATCGACGCGAGTCGAAGCGAATGGAAATGGAAAGAGAAATAGAAAGAAAAGTTGTGTATTTTACATGAAAAAGAATGATAAATGATAAATGCGGGATTTTGTGTGTATTTTATCTATAAATCATACTTTTTTATGAATCCATGAAACTGAAATTGAATTATTGTTTTATTTTATACTTTATCTGTGTGTGAATTTCCATGTATTTTTCATATCTTTTGTATGTATTTTTATGCATTTTGTATTTTGTATTCTTTAGGCGCGCGAGTCCGGAGGAGGTGACGAGTGAGAATAAGCGAGTGACTTTCATCGTGGGACTTGTCACAGGACTGATTTTCCTCTCCGCTTTCGTCCTCATCGCCGTGACCCTCCGCATGACACCGCAGATCGACGAGATGCGTAAGTCTACATATTTTCAGCTCTGTCTGCTTCTGCTTCTGCTTCTTTTTCTGTTTCTATTTCTCATACGAAAACTGCATCGTGCATACGGAATACCAATTCATCAAATGGTGTGAAAATGGGGCATGTCAATTTGACAATTTGTCACGCTCTGCTTTCTGCTTTACTTTCGGATTCGGATTCTGCTCTCGGCCTTTTTATTTCTATTTTACTTTTTCTATGCAGAATTCAAATACAAATGCTTTTTTCTCTGCTTTTTATTAAAATCCTGCAGGCGCAAATCCATTTTTCTTCAAATCCAACGTCCAACTTGAAATTCAATGGCATATTATTTTTACATACTTTTTCTTTCATCTTTCAGTTTTAATGGGAAGAAAATAAGAGAAATTAATAAGAGAAAAATAAAGAATGAAGTGCTAGTTTTTTATACATGAGAAAAAAGAAAAAAGTTTCTCGAGTTTCGCCTTTGAGTTTTAGGCTTATTAAAAACCCGGATTTTGTGGGAGTGAAACTCCAAACTCAAATCAACTCAACTCAGCGAGGCTTTTCTGAGAAACACATGTTTTTTGTTTTTTTGTGGAGTGGGAATTGTAAATAAAGAATAGAGAATGAAGAGAGCTTTAAAAATAAGAAGAGAGGAGAAAATAGAAATGGAAATGGGGGAAAAAGATGAAGTGCGGAATAAACAGATTCATTTTTTTGTGTCGAGTTGGAAGATTTGTGGGTGCATTAGCCAAGATTTGTCGCATCCAATTTTGTCACTGTACACAAAAGTATTATGCTCAGCTGAAGCTCTGCTGGAACTAAAAGTGGGCAAAGACGTGTTAAAATGAAGAGGAAATAAGACTGATGAGAGTCGAGTCAACATGGATTTTTTCTAGTTGAGTTCAAGTCCAAATCCAAATCCAAATGAGTCTTAAACAAGAGCTGAAAATGAAAGTGAACAAGAACAAGAAAATTGTGTTTCAACTGGAACAAGATAAAAGATAAAAGATAAAAAAAAGAGTCCTTCTGGCTTTGACGCTTTCAGTTGGAACTTAAGCTGGAATTGATGATGAGGGGAAATGAGAGGAAATCCGACAAAAAACTTTGTCCTTGATGATGCTTCGCCAGTCTCCGAATTCACAATTCACAATTCAGAAGCAGAGGCAGAACGAGAGAACAGGAGAATGAAAATGAAAATGAGCAGACTTTAAACTCGAGGCTTGAGATTTAGGGAATAAAAAAATCATGATTCTCCATTCTCCATTTGCACTCAATCGCACAGCAAACTCAAACTCAAAACCAAAGTTAACACTTACACAAAAAAGGTTGAAGAAAAGAGAGAAAGCCCAGACTTTTCATGTTTTCATCCCTCCTGACAATGAAAATGCACGTAGGTGAATCCCGTTCCCTTTTCCTAGATTCTTCTTTCTCTTTTTGAAGCATATGAATTTTTCTTCAGTCTTCACTTGACCCAGTAGAAAATCTAAAATCCAACATTTACAATTTACAATATCTGGCCTTACTTTGAGAATCGGGAATTGGGAATATAATAAAATAAAATAAAGAAAGAAAGAAAAAGAATCTCGAGATTTTTCCCTCTTCTCTTTTCATATGGAAAAAATGTCCATGTTCAATTTTCAATTTTCAATAAATGACAAAGATCAGTGAAACCTGAAACTGAAGCTCGAGTTGAAACCAAAACTTAAAAGTGTGGATAAAGATTGAAAATACTAGAAATAGAAATAGAAATTCCTGGAGCATCTAGTCTATTCTTTTATTCCAGTTTTCCAGTTTTCCAGTTCTCCAGTCTCTCAATTCCCAATTCAACTTGGCTTGACTCGACACGACTCAATTCAACTCCTTTAAAGTCAGCTCATCCTCATCCTCATCCTCATTTTCATCTTAAGAATGGAAATGGAAATGTGAAACTAGAAACTGGAACTGGAGAAATTCCCATTGGACATTTTCCATCTGAGATTCGGAATCGGAATCTAAATCCGAATTGGGAAAGTGTGGAAAGTCATAAGAAAAGAAAAGAAAAGGAAAGCATCGGAGACGAAGAGAAAGTAAGTGAAACTGAACAGACTCTCAGCAGCAGTATCAATACCAATATCAATATCAATAGAGAAACCAAATCAATGTTCGCTCTTTCTCTTCTGCTTTCTCTTTTACTTTCTCTTTACTTTCTCTCTCAAAAGGAATGGACTGGCGAGACATCCGATTCACGAATGAATGCCCAATTCTCTCAATCCTCAACTTTGTCTTCAATATGAAACTATGAAACTAGAGCTGGAACTGGAGAAAGTCCTTAATCTGGAATCTGGAATCTGGAATGTGCAAGATGAACTGAAACTGAAACTGGAACCAAATCAAATCAAACCACTCTGAATTCTACTGTAGAAATTCTGGATCTGGATTCTCGATTCTGGATTCTCCAGCATATAAAAACATATGTAAACTTGTCTGTGGGTAGTTTCTGCAATTCTTCTTCCACATGTCCAAACAACTCCACAATTCAAAGCTCCACAATCCACACATTACAAAAAAAATCCCACCAAAACCCAGAATTACACCTCCTTCTCCAGTTCTCCAGTACTCGAGTTCTCCAGTTCTCCAGTTGAATTTTGAGTGTAGAGAAAAGTGCAAACAAAAAGATCACATATTTCACATTTCACACACTCCGTGTTAAGAAAAGAAAAAGAGGAAGAGGAGAAAGCCCACATTTGAAAACCCACAACGACAACCAAAACCAAAAACCGACCAAAAGCAGAACCACACGAGAAAAATGTTCATGTACTAATTTTTGGGTTTCCACAGCCCAGTTTTGGTTTTGGTTTTGGTTCATCTCCAACTTTCTCTTCCACTTTCTCTCACCTCACTTCACTTCACTCCACTTTTCACTCCACTGCTTTCACCTCCACATCCACATTCGTCTTCCTTAGTTCCACTTCTCTTCTCTTCTTCCCGCTCAGCTCACAATTCACAGTCCAGAATCCAGTATTCGCAACATCCCGAGAACCGAAACCGAAGAAAAGCAAAAAGAAGTAAAAAGACTGCTGATATTATTATTATTATTACATCTCTGAATGTTATGATCTAAAAGGTTTCTCTTCATAATAAAATGAGAAATCACCAGAGAAAGAACAGACGATCAGAATCACAAGAAATCACAAGAAATCACAAGAAAGAAAAGATGTTGATCACACATGAAATTTCGGATTCCAATTCCAGTTTCATGTTCATTTTTATTATTATTATTTTTATTTTCAAGGCTGCTCCGCAGAGCGTGTCTTTTGTGGTTTGTGTTTTGTGTTCTAATGACACTTTTGGGATTTATGGCCAAAGTATTTTATTTTTTATATTTTAGTTTTTATTTAGTCTCAAAACTCAAAACTCAAAATCCATGGCTTTTCTTTTGTCATCAACTGGACAAATCCAGACTCTGGAGTCTGGAATCTGGAGTCTGAAATCTCGAGTCCAGTTGTAAATACTAAAGAAGATGAATAGGAAATAAATAAATGGATATTTCCCATCGGATTTGGAATTGGAGTTGGAATTGGAGTCAGGTGCATTAAATTCAGTATTCTGTATTCAGTGGTTTTCAGCTGCAATTTTAACATACTTTTCTTGTGCAAGATGCAAGATGTTTTTTTTCTTCGGTTTGTTGAGTTTTGTATTTTGTAATTTATGAGTTGTGATCTGCAATTTGGGATTTTTAGATCAATAATATTGGCCATTTGTCCAGATTCCAGATTCCAGATCAATTCAATGAATCAAATGAGGTTGTAAATTTCCCAAGTGGTACTGAATACTGAAAGTTTCATTTCAAATCTATTCTGTTCTATTTTGTTGTATTTTATTGATATTTCTATTGTGAGTTGTGAATTGTGAATTGCGACTGTGTTTTATTTCTTTCATTGGACTCAGAATCAGAAAGTAAATAAATAAATAATCACACATGACTTGAATAAAATGAAATCACTCTTCCAATTTTTCCACATACATTTCCAGTTTGCAAAAAGACAGACAGAAATGAAAAAAGGGTAATAAAATATCAGAATTTAGAGCAGACGGAACAAAAAGAAGCCAAAGTGAAACTGTCTAAATGTTTACTCTGGAATCTATTGCCAATTTATCTGTCCATAATACTCAGCGTTGAGCGTTGAGTCAACAGCAAACAGAATCAAGTATAGATTTGCAAGTTCCAGTTTTACTTTAAGTTCCAGTGCCAGTGACACTTGTCATTTGTCATTTGTCATCGACATGGCCACAAACATTTATTTATGCGAGGAATTTCTACTCCACATTTTCTACATTCTGCATTCTACTTTTTTCCAGTCTTCCAGTGCTCCATTTTCCCAGTTCCAGAGTTCCAGAGTTCCAGTATATACAAAGGGAAAAGAGAAAGCATGAGCTTTGACGTTGACTTTGACTTGAACTTGTTTCTTCTTTCTCATTTCTGGTTTGTTCAAAGTTTTAAAGGTCTGACTCAACTTTTCTCTCTGTCTGTTTCTTACAGTTTTTAACCCACGCTCCCGCCAAACCGAATCCGAAACCGATTCCGACTAAAAACCCGACTTTGAATTCGGAGCAGCAAATCCAAATAGTTTCTCCTTCTCCCGCTAGATGGAGCTGAACCGACGAACTAAGCTTTTTCCTATCTTGTCTGTACAAGAGATGGAAATTTAGTCCCAGTTTTTACTTTGAGGACAGTTTCAAAATTCCTCTTTTCAAATCCTCTTTTTCTGTTTTCCTCGGTATTTTCAATGTTTCCTTCTTTTTCTTAAAAAGCTCTGTTTTTCTTAAAATTAAAGCTATGGTTTTTAAAGTGTGTAGAAAACAAGAGGAAAATGAGTAGAAAATTAAATAAGATTAAATAAATTTGCAATGACTTTGATTTGAATTGTCTCTGAATTAAAAGAAAAATTGGAGGAAGATGAATTGAAAAATCAAAAGATAATTTAATAACGGGGAAATTTGTGCGCGCATCACTTTTCATGTCATGCCATTTCATTATTCAGTGTAAATCTACGCCTACGCCAACATAAACATGAACATGAAATCAGAATGAGTCTCATAATGAACATGAACATCCGTTTCCCGCCCATTTCCTCCTCTTCCAAATCCAAATCCAAAGAAAAGCAATGCCACGCTCCTGCATCATAATAATAATTCCCGAGCTCATCTCATAAATCATAAATCATTGAATTGAGGATGGAATGTGAATGAAATGGAGAGAACAGAGACGACTTGTTTTCCCCACTTTCTCTACTTTCTCCACTTTCTCTTTTCATCCGGCTGTTCCATTTCCTCCCATTTTCATCACCACGCTCCACACTGTACACTCTATATTTCATGTTTCATATTCTGTGTTCTGTAGCTTCTAGTAGAAAGTAGAAAGTATTCCTGGACAATTTGAGAATCCTGTTTTCTGCGCTGTTTTGTTTTGTTGTTCTGTTGTGTTGTAATGCGGCGTGGATGGGATTTTTTGCAATATGGATGTGAAAATGTGAAAATGTGAATGTGGTTTGGTTTCTCTTTTCATTATCCCTGTTCTGATTCTACTTGTGCTGCTGTTGTTAGACCATTCTAATACTTTGGAGTGTATTTTACACAGTAGAATTTGGAATGATTGTACATTGAACATTGAACAAGGCCATGAAATAGCCTGCTGTTACTTCTACTCGTGCACTCATATTCGTACTTGTAAAAAGGTTGCGGAAGAAAACACATGTAACATGAAGGAAATCTGTACAAAAACAAGAAGAGAAAGAGAAAGTCGTGGATTATTATTAGCCCTTACTTTCACTTTCACTTTCTCCCTACTTTCTCCAGTACTTTCACTTTCACTTTCAGTGTAAGCCGGGCCCGGAGCAGAGCAGAGCAGAGGAGAGTAATAATAAAGTATTGTTATTACACCCTGTTTGCAAAAGATGAAAAGGGGAAAAGGAGAAAAGAGAAAAGATGAAAATGGGAGGAAGAGTTCATATACAAATCCACAATGGAGAAACAGAGAGAAAGAACTCAAGTACAGAGAGAGAAAGGGAAAATGAAGAGAATAAAGAAAGCAGTCCATTGGGATTTCTTTCCTTGTATTTTGTACAGTCAATACTCGAGTCTCGAGTCCAACTGGAAGTAAAAGTAAAAGCACAAGTAGAACTTTCTCTTTTTCGCAATGTAGATCGTAGATTGTAGCTGGTAGATATTTGCGAATGAGTGTATGTGTATTTGAAACTGGAGGAGAAGAGAGAAAGTAAAAGAGAGAGTGATATTAACCCAGATTTGAAGGCAACGCACGCAGCCAGTCGTATCATCAGCCTCCACTCAGCTCCAGTTTTACTTCCAGCTCCAGTTTCAGTTTCAGGCCCAATCCACTTCTTTCTTCTTCCTCCTTTTCCCAGAAAATTTCTTTTGTCATTCTCCAGTTTTGGATTTGGATCCGGATTTTAGAAATGCTGGAGAATGGAGAATGGAGAATGTGGACTTATCCCTTGTTATCCCTTTCAAGAAATGGAAAAGATGCAGAAATTCTCCAGTCTGGAGTCTCCAGTTTTCATGTTGTCTCCCTTTCTTTGGATTTTGGATGTTGGATTTTGGGCAAATGATTCGACTTTGAAATTCTGAATGCTCAATGTCAACGCTGGATTCTGGATTCTAGATTCTGGAGTCTAAACTAAATATGTGGATTTATGAGCCACAAGTAGAACAGTCCACATTTCTTACTTTTTTATATCCCTCTCTTTTCCTCTACTTTCTCTACTTTCTCTGCTTTCTCTGCTTTCTCTTGAAGCTCGATTTCTTTTCTTCTTCTCTCTTGGTAAAAATCTATCCATCTTGTCTCATTTTGGTCTAGATTCTGGATTCTGGATTCTAGATTCATTTTCATTTTCATTCTGGAGTACTCGTGCCGTTTTCCGTAATGGATGAAGATGAAACTGGAAACTGGAAACTGGGGAAATGTACAATGGACAAGATTGAATTGAGAGGAGAGTGAAAATTATTTGGAATGTCCAAAGTTGTGTCGTTCATCCTGTTAGTGCAAGATGTTGAATAGTAAATGCCACCACTGGATCTGGGTCTGAATTTGGATATGGATTTGGATTTGGATTCTGATGTGGAAATGTAGTTGGAAATCCACAGCGAATATCAGTTAGAGTAACTGTTTTTCCTACTTTTTCTAATGTCATGCAGCAGATGTTGCCAGTTGCCAGTTTCTAGTTTCTACAGTTGGAGCTGAAAAAGAGAGAGAGGCTTGAGATTTGAGAGTAGAGAGTATCTTTTGAGAGTTGATTACCATTCGGATTAAATTGACAGAGAGAAATGACTCACCGGATTTCACTTCTCGAAAAATGCGTAATCTTCAATCTTCACTCTTTACTTTTATTCTTGATCCACGATTCTTCTTGATGCTTCTCGATGCTTCTTTCTTCTTTCTTCTTCCTCTTCATTTTCTCTTGTCCTTCAACTGTTGGCTGTTGGCTGTTGGGCTGTTGAAACTGTGCCAAAATTTGACCGGTTGTAAAAACAAAGTACAAGAGACTCCAGACCTCCAGACTCCATCAGATTCATGACACCATGAAAAAACTAGTATTTTTTCTTGTCCTCCAAAACCTTGAGACTTGAGACTTGAGAGTTGAGACTTGAGAAAAAACAAAACCAAAAAGATGTTTACACCTTTTTACTTTTTATCTAGATGACAATGCAAAATATCATTGATATGTTTATTGAACAAGAAGAAATAGTAAATTCAATGGCCCATAAAGAATGTGTCATGTAGAAAAAGTAGACTTAAAACTTTACAAGCTTTTTTATTTCAAAAATAAAGGTTTTCACACTGGAAAGTTTTTTATTTTTTATAAAAAATGCTATTTAATTATTATTTAATTTTATGCTCATATTTTCAAAGAATCTGTGCGTGACGAGTTTTGAGTTTTGAGTGTTGAAAGTTAAAGTTAAAGTTGATTTTTGGGTAATTAATCTAAAATCTAGAATCTAAAAGGATAAAAATCCGCTTTACCAAAAGTAACACAATTATGAAGGATTATTAATTATTAAGAAAAACCATGAAACATGAAACTATTTGACGCTTTTATACTGTTTTAGATCTGAAATAAAAGTGGAAATGAAAAGAGCTGAAAGCGGAAATCCGAAATGACATGAACGTGAGAACACTTTTGGGGAGAAAATTGGATTGAACTGTGGATTGTGGATTTCATTAGTTATGAAATGGAAAGTTATCATGATGAACACAAAACACAACCAGACCTTTTCCTGCTTTTCCTACTTTTCTGCTTTTCTGTTTCTGTTTTCCACAAAAGAAACGGAGACAAAAGACAAAGGCTCAACAGAAAGGGAAAAGTTTTCTCTCCGAAATGTCTGTAAGCTGAATGGTGAATGGTAAAATCCAAAGGAAAAAGGTACATAAATGTGGTGGCTGTTGAACAGAAACAGAAAGAGAAACAGAAAACACAATGCACAATGCAGAACATGGGAAGTTCAGCGTAGTATTTTCCGCATATTCTTGCTACATCTTGTCTTGTATTTTACGCATCCATGTTCAATGTTCACGTCCTTGCTATATTTTTATTTGTATTCGTCCAGAAGAGTTGAAAAAGGTAGTCGTTTTTCCTCTTCTTTTTCTTCTTGTTTTCCTGCTGTTGTCGTAAAAGAGGGAAATGGAAGGAACAGACTACAAGTTGACATTACAATTACAACAACTCTATTCACTTTCTCCAGCTCCAGTTCCAGCTCCAGCTCTAGTTCAGAGCTCGAGTACTTTTGATACTCTATACGTAGAAAAATCCATGTATGCGGTATCTCCTGGAATTCTATTCTATTTCTCTATTTTGTACACCAGCATTCTGGGTTTTTTCTCTGGTCCCGGTTCCTCCTCTTCAGTATTCTCTCTACATATAAAATGTTGTAATATTACGGTACGTTTTATACATGTTGTGTTAGTTTCTCCTTTTCTTTCTCCGTTCTCCCTTCTCCAGCTCTGGAGTGCTCTTCGCTCTTATACAAGAAAGCACGGGTAGCAGGAGTAGCAGGAAAGAGGAAAGAGGAACGGGCAGTCGTACTGGCGGAGTATCGACCAAAAGCTACTCGGTTTCCACTCGGAGTCGGCTTCGGAGTCGGAATCTCTTCCTCGTCTTCGTCTACATTCTCCAGCAACTCTGGAGTTTCCCAGTGCGCCGCTCGCGTACATGTACAAAATATTTATTATACCTTTCTCTTGTATACTTTCACCTCTTGTCTATTCGCTATACAGTATTATGCTCGTCCTGCGTTGTCTAGTTTTAGTGTAGTTTTGACTGGTCTGGTCTGGTCTGGAATTTCTGGTTCCGCAGGAGTTAAAGGAAAAGGAATACCGTTCCACAGTACAGAATTGGAATCAGAATTGGAGCTTGGCTTCCTTCAGTTTCAGTTTGAGTTGATTCCGCTCAGTTCAGTTCAGTTGACGGAGTCAAGATTCAAGTATTTGCATTTCATAATTTTCCAACTCATTTCCATTTCAATGTCATTTCAAGGATTTGGAGGTGCACTAAAATTTACAATTGGGATTTGGGAAATTTTCAAAGTAGTGTTTGTGGATAAATTATAAATCTAAAATCTAGAATCTACATGTGAAAGTTGAAGTGAGAGTGTGATTGTGTTTCAAAGGTTGAATACTTAGTAAAATGAGGTGAAATTCTTGAATCGTGAATAAAAATTAGTAAATTTAAAGAGGATTTCGGCTTTCCTTTTTGTGGTTGTGATTTTAAAAAGTGAGTGTTGTTAAAGTTGTTGGTTGTTGGTTGTAAAAATGGATGGAGAGGAAGAAGCATCATTTAAATATCGCACCCTCCCAAAAACCCCGGATGAAGAAGAGGAAGAGGATGAGTCAGAATCTGAATCCGCTTCGGGATCCGGATCGGAGGAAGGAAGTTTGGATGTGGAGGAGGAGGAAACGGCGGATTACATGGATGGAAATGGGGATGGAGATGGAGGGAGAAAGTTGAAAAGTGGTGCTGTTGGAATTGGAGTTGGTGTTGGAGGTGGTGACTCCTCCATCCTTGAACTAGCAATTTCAAAGATCCTGGCGGAGCAGTCCAAGAATAAAAGTAAATCCAAAGAAAGTCTCTCTCATTTCCAAACTGAGCTGGAGAAGATGAGCAAAGAGGACGATGAGTTACTACAAAAAGTCATGGATACAGACAAAGAAAGAGACAAAGACAAAGAAAAAACTGAAGAGGAGAAAGACAGAGAAATAGACAGAGATGCACTCATGTCGAGTCAAATCTCCAGTCAGTCCTTTGTGGTGCATGACATTGATGTTGATGTTAATACGGATGTGAATATTAATCTTTTTTCCTGTGATGATAAAGAAAATAAAAAAGAGGGTGAAAAAGTCACGAGTGAAACTGTAGAGAATAAAGACAAAATGAAAGACAAAGACAATGAAAGTGTTGACATTGAAGTTGATGAGAAAGTAGTTTACAAAGACATGGCGACTTGTACGGAGGATGATGATTTTGAGGGTTCCTCCCCTTCGCACAGTCCTCTCTTTTTCCCTGATCCGGATCCTGTGGGTCATCATATAGATTTGGAACACTTTCACTTTCTCTCCAGCAGTCCCATTCCCTGTCCAAGTGGATTTGAATCTTCAAATCAATCCCATCCAAATTCACATCACTCTCATCATCATCATCATCACGGGCACAGTCATAGCCAACACAGTCACAGTCACAGTCACCATGGCCACGGTCATGGCCATCATCATCACAAAGGTCATCATCGAAGGAGCACGCAGAAGCAGGCGGAGTACGAACACTACAACTTTCACCCGGGTGAACCCAGAGCCAAGAGAGAAAGAGAGTCAAGAGAGTCAAGAGAGGCGAGAGGAGTTCCAGTCGCCACTGGAACAACAACAACATCAACAGCAGCAAACCAGAGCCAAAGTGAATCCGCCTGCTTCACCGTCTCCTCTCAACTCATCAACAGAGAAGCGAGACTGTATGAAAATGTACCCCGAACACCCGGCGGCCTCGAGAATCTTGGGATCCTCCTCAGTGAAACCCATGGCAACAACAACAACAACAACAACAGCAACAATCACAGTGACCCACCCTCATCCTCTTCAAACAGTAATCAAAATCAGAATCCAATGAATAGTGAACTGCTCAATGTGACGGATCTGTTGAATGTGGGTGTGGGCATGGGTATGGGCATGGGCGGCCCACCCTCAAGAACCTCATGGGGCGACAGTGGAAGGGAGAGTCTCAGTTTTGATGGGGAGAATAATAATTCCAATTCCAACGGGAGTTCAAATTCCAAAGGGCAAGTACAAAATCTCATGCTCTACCCCGCCCCGCCCCCGCCCGTCACCGTCAGCTCCGGGCTACCCATCAACTATTTCAACAGCAATAGTAGTAGCAGCATGATTAATTATGGGTCGCCCTCTCATGGTCAGCATCAGAGAGAGAATCGGGGTCATTCGGGTCACTCTGGGCATTCGGGTCACTCGGGTCAATCCGGTCACTCGGGTCAATCCGGTCACTCGGGTCATTCGGGTCACTCTGGTCACTCTGGTCACTCTGGTCGAAAATCATCGAGTAGGAGGGAACGACTCGTGCGACAGAAACAAGCCATTGAAGATATATTCCATCCGATGGATCCAAATCACCCCCACGCCCATAACAACGCCCACAACCACCCACACCCACACCCACACATCCATTCCTCCGCCACTAATTTGAATGATGATCATTTTCACATGGGTGTGGTTGTCCCCTCCCCCCGCCGTGGAATAATGTCCAGTGGAGTGATAGCTTCAAATTTCATAAATACCGCCGCCTCCCCCATCAGCCTTCAACGTCATCCCAATTCCACCCAGCTCCTCCTCCAGGAGAGTAAGAAGAGTGGGAGGCCCCTCATCCCGTGTGAGTCGCCCTATGGGTGTGGAGGGGGTAGTCTTCATATCAATGAGAAGATGCGGGGGAGTAACAAGAGTCCTCAGGGGTTCGGACGAGGAACCAGTGGTTTTTATAATAAGGAGGACAGTGTTAGTGGTGCTAATGGTTCTGGTTCGGGGTCTGGTCATAATTATAAACATAGTTTTAATTACAAGGGGAGTGCTAATTCTAGTGGGCTTGGACTTGGGCTGGGAATTCAGAGAGGGCGTGGGCTCATGGGTCTCGGTCTCGGGAGGAATGGGAATGGGAAGGGTCATCAGAGTTTTGACTATGGTGAACTTCCAAGTCATCAAATGTTCCCAAAGAGACATCTCCTCGCCGCTGCTACAAATGGACAGTCCACTCGTCATTTCTCTTCCTATGCTGTGACAAATGGACAAGTCAGTGTTAATGTGAATGGACAAAATCCAAATGGAAATGGAAATACTAATACAAATTCAAACATGAATACAAATAGTAATAATTGTGGGAGTAATCCAAATATTCTGGATGCGGATGGCTCAAGTGTCAATCCTAATGGAAGTGCCAATTGTCAGTTACAACCGCCGATCCCATCTCATCAACACCGCTCCTTTCCCGCCGGATTATTTAGGTAAATAAATAAACTGTATGATTTATCAATGTCAAGTTCATTCTACTACATTCTGTCGAGTTCCATTTAACATTTAACATTTAAATTTCCAATTTCGATTTCGATTTCGACTTCCTTTTCGATTTTCGACTTATCTACTTTAAGAAGGTGAAAGCTAGTGTGTGTAAAATCGGATAAATATGTTAGGTTTAGTTCCTTTTCTTCCGCTCTATTTTTCTTGTGGATTTAAAATTTAAATCCTACTTTCTCCAACTTTCTCCTACTTTCTCCCACTTTCTCCATTTTTTATACCGACTTTCTCCTCGACCCTCTTTTTTGGGTACATAACGAGAGAAAGCACCGACATGAAAAAGGATAAGTGAAAGTAAAATGTCATGTTACTTTCTCTCATTCTCTTCCTTTCTCTATTTTTATCTTGAGCTGGTGAAAGTACGGTGAAAGTTGAAGATTTGACAATCTGACAGTATTTATCGAATTGCTGTTAAAAATCCACATTTTGTATTTCTACCGACATTTTTTTTTGAGGTTTTAGGTTTTTAAACTTTCTCCAGCTTTCTCCTCATTTTTTTCAGGGAAAGTTCTGAAGTGAAAGTTGTTTCTTTTAATAATGATTGAGACAACGCAAACAGGAGTTAAAGGTGTCTCATTTTCTTTTGGTCTGCTTTCACTCGATAAGTTAATGATGATGCGAGAGTCTGGAGAATGGAGAATTGAGGTGGTTTTTGGAGAAATAAAGTTAAAGTAAAATCAAAGCCAAATCCGGAGAATAATGGTGAATGGCAGTCATAGTCATCATCATAATTGTTAGCCTGTTATTTTATTTTATTGATTTCCCCTTCATCCAAATCTCGTTCAAATTACAAGCTGAATGTGAGTCGTTCCCGTTGATTTCCATTCGACTCGACACACGCACAGTGAACAATGAAGAATGAACAAACTACAGCATAAAAGATAGAACAAAGAGAATCAAATATAAAAAGTGAATGTGAATGGTCGTTCACAGTGAGTCGAGTCAAGTGCTGTTTTGTTGGTTGTGGGTGGACGCGAAGAGAATGGGATGGGATTTTTCCTCATTTTCTTTAATTCCCTTTTCTCTCTTTTCTCTTTTCCTTGTGAATTTTAGCCTTGGGAATACACAAAAATAAAACAATAAAAGCGAGATCAAACCAAATTGAAAACGCTTCCTTATCTCATTTTAACGGCTTTATTCTTTATTTCTCTTTGTACACTTCAAGTGTGCGTCCTTGTGCGTTTTTTTGTAACAAAGTAAAAGTAAGAGAAACAATAGAAACAATAAGTTGAAAAAAACAGGATTCATTCTCATTTTCTCATTTTCATTTTTACTACGTTGGCAATCTCAATTCTCCACTCGAATTTTACTTTTACTTTTTTCTACTTTTTACTCATCAAACAAAAACTGTAAATTTAGCTCTGGTAATAAAAGATTTATTTCAACTGGAAACTCTTCAACTTGAATTACTTGAATACTTTTGTTAATCCTTTTTATGAAGGAAAACCCAGGGAAAGTTTAAATTAAAGTCAAAGACAAAATTAGACATCTTCAATTTTCAAATTCAGCAGGATACAAAAATACTTTATACTTGATACACAATCAAATTTAAAATCCAAAGAGCTTTTGACAAATTGTCGAGTCATCAAAATATACAAAAAACAGTAAAAATTATTATATTTTATTTTGTATCAAAAATACACAGGAAAATTCATCACAAACTTTAAAGTGCTAAATAAATTGTTGAATATTTGAATATGGAGTTTATCATTTTCTTTGAATTGAGTTGAGATGGAGATTTAGTTAAAAATCCGCGGACACTTGAATTGAATCCAGTATTTGGCAGTTGGTATTAGATGCGCCGTGCTCCATCCATCACGATGACAGGGTTCTTTCTCAAGCCTCAAGTCTCAAGGCCGTGCCAGGCCAAACCCAGACCAGGAAAGATTGAGCATGTGAAACGGGACCAGGGAAACTGAGTAGTGTTTTGGAAGAAGATGGAAAATTTGAAGGGAAAGAGATTCCTTTTAGGAAATTTTTATTGATGAGCAAGACACAGACACAGACAGAAAGGGAAAAGGAAAGGGAATATGAAGACACAAGGATGTCTAGTTTCTAGTCTATCGCTGAACAAAAAGAAGTAGTCGTCTTCGTTTGTGTGTCAACTCTCGATTCTCGATTCTCGATGCTCGATGCTCGATTCTCGATTCTCGAGATAATATATTACAGCGGATTGGATTGGTTGGAAAGGGAAAGTTTCATCGACTCGCTCGTCTGGTCCAAAACACACAGGAGTTGAAGCAACTGGAACTTGGCGCTTGGAACGTACAACCTTTATGGACGTATTATACTATTTTATGCATGGAAAAAGAAGACTGGAAACTGGAGAAAAGATACTGGAAACTGGAGAAAAAGAGACTGGAGAAAAGAGACTGGAGAAAGTACGACGGGAATGCACACATGTATTTTTGTCAACTTTCTCCAGGATCTGGATCATTCTCACTCCTCTCTTCTTTTCTGCTCTGTGTGTTGTGAAAAGGAAGAGATGTGCTCTCGTTTTGGTATTTGTATGAAGAGCTCGTTCCTCTTTTATCTTTTATCTTTAAAGCATCCTCTTCTTTCTCAACAGACTTTCTCCAGTCTCCAGAATACATTCCACATTCTACATTCTACTTGTGCATTGTATTCTCAACGTTAGGAGTTGGAAGTTGTAAGTTGTAGGTTGTAGATTGTGTGCGTTCACATGACAATGTATTGTACAGGATATTCTACGAAAGTATTCTTATGAGAGTATAGTGATAGTCATAGTTGATAGTCATGGAGACAAGTATCCATATTTCATCCCATTTCTATTTTATTCCCTCTTCTTCCTCTTCTTTCTGTTCTTTCTCTTCTTTTCCTTCTTTTGCTATCTTCCTTGTCGATTTCCCTCTGGACCAAAGAACACAAGAGAAGAGAAGAGAGTCTAGAATCTAGTGGAAAATAAAAGAGAAAAACAGTCTCACACATGAACATGAACATGAAAATGAGGATGAACACCGTACACTGTACATTGAACACTGTAGATTGTAGACTATGAAAAAGAGTCAATTTCCCTACTTTCTCCACTTTCTCCACTTTGACCAAAAAATATAGAACCCTTGATACAAAAATCAGCTTCATCTCCTCCTCTTTTTTCCCCCTCATATCACATTTCACATTCCTTCATGTTTCATATTTCTCAAGTATCAAGTATCAAGTCTCCCGGCTCCTTTCCCTTTTTTTCTAACCAACTGACCAACTTTCTCCACTTTCTCTACTTTCTCCACTTTCACCATGAGCAAAAAAATTTGCAAAAATCTAGACACGAGTATTTTTGAAAAAAATCTTTGTTCTTGTTCTCGTTTCACGTACCATCCATTTTTTTCTGTCTTTTTCTTTCCTAAGAATCTTGAGGATGAGGATGATGATAAAAATGAGGAGGGACGAGTCCCTGGATAAATATTCTGTAGTTTCTGTTCCAGTTCACTGGAAAATCAGAATCAGAATCAGAATTCTGATTCAAATCTCTCATGAGGGAAAAGTCAAATGTCGCAATTTTAAATCTAAAATCTAGAGTCAGGAGAAAAGTTGAATTCTGACTTTGGGTTTTTCTCGTAGAATAAAATGTAGAAATTTCCAGGTTTTGAGTAAAACTTTAAACATAAAAATGATAGTCGAGGTCGAAATCGAAATAAAATGGAACCGACAGAACTAAAAGAAATCATTACAAAGCATTAAAAATAATAAAACTAATTGTGAAAAATAGTAACATTGCTCCCCGCTCCTGTTCGATGGGTGACCTGACGAGTGGGAATAATCTGGTGGGAGTTGGGCCCGGAAGTAAAAATGAGCCTGAGGATCACCACCATCATAAATTTAGTGATGCAAGTGCCATCGGGATAACAAGTCTTCCCCCACAAACCTCCGTCACCTATGAATTCTCCCTTGCACCGGTTTCCGGAACCCTGGCCCCTGGCTGGCACCTCACCGCCGTTCAACGGGGCCTCGCAACTGCAGTACCTCTCGCGGCAGTTGTGGCCCGTCGTCGCATCCCAAGGCCCACCACGAGACCTCGCTTCGGCTTCACGGATAAAAATGAAGCTCGAAGAGCCAAGTGGACGATATTGATCACGTCCCTCGCTCTCATCGCCATGAGCATGCTTCTCGTCGGAGTCACTCTCAGACTTGCACCACTCATCGATGATCTGGGTAAGAAAAAGATTCATAAACGTTTAATCTATACTTCAAAAGAGAAAGAAATTGTACTAGCATAAGCAGAAGCAAAAGCAAATCAGAGAGCAAACATCAAACATCAAATGGATCAAACTTTTCCATTTTATTGAAATTCCGCTACATTAAATTAAATTTCCATACCCGCTCTTTTTCTTTCGTTTTTTTCTATTGATCCAGTTCAAAGAGAATAAAAAATGTGCCTATAAAAAACATGGTAAACACAGAGAAAAAAAACTATTTATAAAACAAAACTTGCATCTTAAATTGAGCGTGTGGAAATTCGAGATTTGTTTACTATTTTTTGTGTATTTTGTCTTTTGCGAAGAAAACCAAGAAAATCAAGAATGTTTGTCTTTTGTTCCCCAGAGAAAAGAAAAATCAACAAAAAGAATGTTGACTGTTTCTGTTGACTTTTGATGGTCGATGACGAAGAGATGATCGATGTTTAAGCAAAATGAAGGGAAAGTTCAATTTATGTCCCGTTTATTTACATTTTACTTTTGATTCAGAATTTCCCAAGTCAAAAGTTTCCCCATTTTTATTTGCATTCAAAGTATTTTTAATATACTTTCTCCAGTGATTTTTATTTCATATTTGAATTCTTTCTGTTCGGAAACGGTTAAATTAGAATGAGAAAAGTAAAAGAGAAAGTTTATTCGAAGAAATTTGATCGATTTACTTCCATTTGATGAACTCGTATTAAATTATCGATATCCCAAATTCAGACTGAGGCTCAGACTTGAATCACCTTCATCCTCATCTCGTCATCTTCTCATCTCCTCATTTTATCTCAAACTCCCACAGTCTTTTTTTGGAATATGATGAAAGATGAAATTGAATGTTTTTTGATAATGTTTCCTGTACCAAAAAACGATAACGAGGACGAGTCTACCTACAAAAGTATAAAATTATATAAAAGTAGGCCAAGCTAAAACCTGGATGACGCTGATAATGAAAATGAACATGAACATGAACATGAACCAGAAAAGAGAAAGGTAGAAGAAAATGAAAACGAAAATGAAAATGAAAGAACACCCATAAAGAAAAAAAATGAGTTGTGGAGCAGGATGAAAAAATACAAGAAAGATGCATGTTTTTTCCCGTGAATATTATAGAAATAGACTGGAGTGAAAGTGTAGTGAAAGTGTAGTGAAAGTTTGATGGGGAAAGTAGATAGATATTAGACATTACATTACATCTCATAGTATATGTATTACAAGACATTATAAACTGGAGAAAGTGGAGAAAGTGGAGAAAGTAGAGAAAGTGGAATGCCCAAGATCCAACATCCAAGATCCTAGATCTTACATCCAAATGAAATCCAAATGGGAATGGGAATTTTCCTAGAAGACGGCCATTTAACTTTCACTACTTTCTCCACTTTCACCGTACTTTCCCTGTACTTTCTCCGTCTGGTTCTTATTTCTTATCCTCGTTTAGTGGAGGACGTGAAAGGAGTTTACAAAACTTGTTCCTATTTGAGTCTCGAGTCTCGAGTCGAGGTCAGGAGGGAAACGGGCAATTTTCCCGTGGAGAAAACATGGAGCGTTTTCAAAAGCAAATGGTACAAGTATAAGAGAAAGAGCACGAGTAAGAAAACGAGTACAAGAGCCAGTCTCAAAGAACCAGCCAACCAACAAGTTCCTCTTCATTTTTCCACTTCTTTATGAGAGATCTGGTGCTGGTGAAAGTATTAGTGAAAGTCGGAAAAAGGTGTAGATTGTAGAGAAAGGAGAAAGTAGAGAGTAGACTGGAGATTCCATCAAAAAACTAAAGCCAAAACCCAGAAAGAGAACTAGACTTTTTTCTACTTTCTCCACTTTCTCCATTACTGTTGACTGTGTCGTGAATGAAGATGAACTTGCTTCATCTACCTCCTCTTCCCTCTTAATGGGATGAACAAAGTTTTGGGTATTGGATCGACGGAAGGGTCTACAGTCTGGAGAATGGAGAATGGAGTAAAGAGTCTGGAGAATATGGAACACGGGAAATGGAGGCTTCGAGCACTCGAGGAATTTATGGATAGACATGGAAAGTACATAAACTGGAGCTGGAGCTGAAACTGAGGAAAGTGTGGAGACTGTGGAAACGGGATCAAAAGCAGATCGACCGGCACTTTCTCCTCTCTAAATGATTGACGCTCCAAATTTTACATTAACATTTACATTCACCTGCTCCAAAAAAGTTAGCTCCAGCTCAACTCAAAGCTCGATCCAGATCTGGAGCTGGATTTGGAACTCGAGTTGAGTTGACTCGACTAGACTCGCACCACTTTTACTTTTATTATGTGTATCATTAACTTTGATCCCATCGCTAGAGCCAGAGCCAAAACCAAAGCCAAATTCAAAGCCAACTTTTAAGCTAATGTGAACTTTTTTGAGTTTTTTGGCCAAAAAGCTCTCCTCCATTTTTTATGTTTTATATCGGTGACAAGTCAAGTGGGGTTTAAATTGGTGTCACACTGAGTCTGACACCGGTGGACAGAAACATGGAAATCCGATTTCCACTTCTTTTTCTATTCCCAATTCGATTTTGATTCTTATTTTAAAGTTGGCTTAGGTTCTGGCCTCTGGTTTTTAAATCCTGACCTTTTTTTCCTTAAACTGGACAATGGACAAAGACAGAGGCGAAAACAAAGGCTCAAACACGTGTACACAAAATGGACCACTCGGAAAAGTTATGGTTACTGGTTACCGTTTACGGCTCAATTTTATCTTTTATTCTCGTTAAGTCCTCAGCTCAGACTAAAAAAGCTTTAAAAAATTCTTGTGTGAAAAAGAAAAGGAAATTATTAAATCTTCCATCAAATTCAATCCAGTTCAGTCCAGCCCAATCCAATCCAATTTCAATTCAATATAATCCAAGCAAATGAAAAGGATGAAAGGAAATGGTTTTTCTCTTCTCTTTCCATAGAAAAAGATGAGAAAGTGAAAGGAGTGAAAGCTAGTGAAAGTCCGACTGTGAATCCAAATATAAATCCAGATCCAAATTTACAGTTGATTCAAGTTGAATCAAACCAAATCAAATCAGCGGATGGATTGGACTTTCTCCCGGAAGGACGAGGAACGGAGAAAGTGGAGAAAGTGGGCGGAAATGGTGAAAGCTCAACTTGTTGTTTTCCCACGTTCAATGTTCAATGTTGAAGCTTATGACAAGGAAAAAGGGGAAAGAGAAAGTCTGATTCTAGCTCTGGCTCTGGCTCATTGGGCGTCTGCCTCGGCCTGTCAGTGCGTATTTGTATTTGCTTTTGTATTTGTCTTGGTGCTGGTGTTAGTTTTAGTGTTAGTGTTAGTGTATGAAGGGAAACTTTTCTCTAGTTCAACATCATTTGCAGTATAGAGCAGAGAAAACAGAAAGTGAAAGTGAAAGTAAAAAGGAAAGAGAAAGTGAAGGAGAAAGTCGACTCGGACTTTTCTCTTGGTGTAAATAGTAAAAAGTGAAGAGAGAGGAAAAGTTTTAGAGGCAGGTTTTTCCTCTCTTGGGTTTTTTCATTATTCTCATCCAGTTTTCCACATGTGAGGAGAAAGTTCATGAGAGATCTGCAGTCTAGAGTCTGGAGTCTAGACTTTGGATTTTGGATTCTGGATGCTGATGCTGAATTGGACTGGTAATAATAAGCCTGGCAATGACATGACATGACATGGAAAAGCATGCTTTGGTTTGGTTTGGCTGGGTTTGGACGAGGCACAAGAAAAAAAGAGAGGAAAATGCAATGTGTGGAGATGAAATGAATGCCATTGACATTGGACGTGCTCCTGCTCCTGCTTTTTCCTCCCATCTTTCCATCTTTTACAATATCAATAATACACACAATGTTTCCTCTGTCCAATTTCATATTCCGTTTCCATTCCAACTCCATGAGCATTGAGCTTGGAAATGGAAAGGAGAAATCATGATGCAGATGAATATTGCAGTTGAACATCATTCTGCTTTCTGGCTCCTGCTTTTTATTTGTCTTCTGTCCTCTGCTTTGTTTGATTTTCATTTATTTTTCATGTTTCGTGGATTTACTCTGTTTTATACTTTGAATTTTGACTACTGCATTTTTCATTATAAATTTTTCATGGGAAAACCATTGTAAATTTTACTTGAATTACTAGAAAAAATCTGTAAAAATCGAGGGTTTGAGTTTTCTCGTACTTGTGAATTTTTGACTTATGACGACTACAATTTCCAAAAGTAAAGTAAACAATTGACTCATCTCTTTAAGCTGAATTCGGCTGCAGAGGAAAATATCATTGAAAAATATTCATAAAATCCAGATTCACAATTCCAGATTCCTTGAAAAATACAAAAGCAACAAAGTCAAAAAGTCAAAGAGAATTCAAAGAAATTTTAAAATTCAAAGCTCAAAGCTGAAAAGTCTCAAAATCCTTGATAATTGAAAATCATGAGCGTGATTATGCAAACTCGTTTTAAAACAGATACAAAATTTGGCTTTGAATTTAGTTTTGGCATTTGGCGTTGGCATTGGACTTGAATCCAGATGAGGATTTTATACAAACATAAAACGGTTATCTCGGTTGTTAAAATCACGATCATGTTCAAATTCATGTTCAGGATCATGATCATGGACAAGAAAAAATCCTTGGATTAGAATCCCAAGTTTAAAATACATAAACACAAGAGAAACAAGAAGGAAAATACAGAAAGCCAAAAAAATCACTATGTAAAAACTCAAGCTTTGAGCTTTGATCTTTGATCTGTTTTGTCATAAACTTTTTTTTGACTATTTTCTTTGTCTTCTTCTTCAACTTTGTCTGGTTTTTCCCTAGATTAAAGAAACATGGTTTTTATTCAATTTAATGGTCCTGATCTGTTCTCTTTTCGTCTCAACTTTGTTGATTTTTGATTCTTTTGAATTTTGAATCATTCTCATTCTCCGTATTTAAAGATTCAACCTTTTGCCTTTGAAAACTGAGTACGTTTACGGTGAATCCTGATTCTGATGAGCGGTGAAAGATACAAAAAAACACCAGGAACCAGGATTTTGCATGTGTTTTGCTATAAAACAAAACCTTCACACATTTTATTGAAAAATACAAAATACAAAGCATGAATAAGAAGATTATAAAAAGTTGTGTTTTGTAGCTTCTAAATTCAAAGTTCTAGATTCTGAATTCTAGATACATTAAAAAGATGAAGGGCTGTCTAAATCTGAATTCTAAATAAATTCAACGTCTAAATAAATCTCTTCAAAAATGCATAGAATAAACAAAATACAAAATACATGAAACGAGAAACAAGAAACATGAAGCAGAAAGCAGCAGCAGGATTTGTACATTTGAAAAAGGTGTGAGCGTCAAAATGAGAGAGAGAGATTTGAGGATTAAAATACAAACTTCAAAACAGTCTAAATTTAACCTGTTTTTAGTCGAGTGAACTCAAGTGAGAGCTGCGAATTGAATAACTTCTCAACTCTCAACGCTCAACACTCTCAGTTTGAAACGGAACTACGGAACCACTCGAGTTTTTGTTTTTACTCGTACTCCTACTGATTTCTCATGTACAAACATCTGTCTGTCCATTTCCATTCTCCTTTTTTCTGATTTTTCTGCACTCTTTCTCTTAAATCTTGACTGTTGCAAAATGCTGTTTAAAATGAACGAAAATTAATGAAAGAAACCATTCATATTTTTACTAATTACGTTGTAACATTTTCACACTTTTGAAAGGTGTCGGAATTCGGAATTCGGAAGGATCAAAAAAGAGGAAAATCAACATTATTTTTTGTACTCTTACATTTTGTACACTGAATTAACCGTGAATTTCGATGCACTTTTTTTTCCTCCTTTTCAATTTTATTTTTGTTTTTGTTTATCATATTTACTTTATATTTTTTATTTTTTATTGAATTTCCTTGATCTGACTTTGAAATTTGTAGTGTGCAGAGTGACCTTGTTCTTTTTATATTTTTTATAGGTGTACTTTGTTTTCATGTTGTTTTTGTTTTGTTTTGTTTTCTTCAACTTTATCTTCATCTTTTATCTTTATTTACAGCAAATGGCAAAATCATTTCCCATTTTTCACAACGTCAATTCAATGTGCAGAAAACTTTGGTTAATATCTGTTTCTGTATTTTTTGTTTCACTTCAGTTTGTGCAAAACTACAGTCTAGAAATAGCTTGCGGATTCCGCATTTCGACATTTCCACAGAGAAAACGAGAATGAAATGAGGATGCGTTTTTGTGGTGTGAGAAAAAAACTTTGGTATTTTATTACATGAAACGGTCATAAAATTGGGGAGGAAAATGAAAATGTTTTGTAGAGAAAATGTTGACGGCGCTCTTTGATTTGGCTTGATTCTTGATATTTGATATTTGAGCTTTGAGCGTGATTCGTGATATTGGATTCAATTCCACTTTTTATGAGCCACATGAGAAAACAAAGCAACGCCAGGCCAAGCCAAGCCAAGCCAAAATCCAACGCAAAGTCGAAAAGTCGAGTCAAAGGATAAAAAAAGAGGAGGAAAAATAGAGGCAGAAAACACACACTCGGAAAAAAGTTATGCAATAAAACAACAAATCATAAAGTAAACTACATTGTAAAAGTAAATACAGCTATTCCGCAGTCCGCTCCTTCTTTCTTCTTTCTTCATTCGTCCTTCGCTCTTCTTCTTCTTCTTCTTCTTCTTTTTTCTTTGTTTTTTGCAGAGTAATGAAATAAATAAAATGTAAAATGTGGGATCAAGAATCAAGGTTTCATGAACAATGAACAATACAAAATTACTCCGCCTCTTTTTTGCAAACTTTTTTTATAAAAATTGCACAACTTTACGATATATTTGTACTTTAACCGAGTTTCCGATCTCAAAGTCTCGGATCTTCGCGGTTTACGATTCTTTGCAAAAAAACTCGCAACTGTGAATTTTGCTGCAAAAAAATATCTTATGAGCTTTTTGCAACTCCTGTATTTCATTTTTCATTACTTTTCCTCGTTTTTCGTTCTCGTTTTCGTTCTCATTCTTTGTGCTTTTTATGTCGTCTAGAGTCTAGACTTTCGCAATAATCCTAAATACTGAATAAATGAAATGTTTTCACCTGAATTTCCACATTTTCCACTCTTTTCCGCCTCCAGACTTTTTTGCACATTTTTGCACATTTCTAAAAAATTTAGCTTGGAGTTTGGAATTGAGAGAGAGTATTTTTCATTTTTCACGGGTGCATTCATCTGTATTAAAAAAAGATGGTTTACTTATTGACTTTTGAGTTTGGAGTGCAGACGCAGAGGAAATGAACTGCGTTTCCTCATTCCCATTTCCGTCAACTATTTATTTACTGTTTATCTTTTCGCTCCGTTCACTTCGGGTTTTGGTTTGACTTGCTTTTGGCCAGAACGTTAAAAATAATAATAACAATTTTTTTGCACTTTCCCATTCCTCGCAAAATGCAGTACACGACACATGCAAATTAACCATGTTTTTTCTAGTTTAGTTCCTGGTTCTTCATTTCCCATTTACTTTCAAAGGTTTTTGAACCTTTTTTTTGCTTCCGATTTCCGATTTACTTTGGACTGCGTATTTTATTTTTTATTCGCAATTTGGAATTGGAAATAAATGTGAAAAATATTTCCTATTTACTTTCTACGTCTTTTGACTTTTTACTTTTTATTATTTACGATTTTTGATTTATGAGCTGATGGACATTTTCAATTTTAGTTTCCGACAAAAAGGATGAAAGATGGACTCGGAAGTAGAAATTATAAATTAAATAGGACTACTGTAAAAATGAATGAGGAAGAAAATTGTCATTGTTTACTCTTTAACTTTTTACATGAAAAATTATTTAGTATTCATTTAGTATTTTTATTAAAAAAGTAAAAAAGTCCCAGGAAAAACAGAAAAGAAACTTTATTTACTCTTCAAGATTTCAAATTTCAAAGACAATCCATCTTGACATTCTTTTTTAACTTTGCTCATAAAGTTTGAAAAAGATGTGGGAAGTGGGAATTTGTAATGTTTTATTCAAGTCAGTGGAGCTTTTGAGTTTCCGAGTTAATTTTCATGTGTCATTTAAACGTCACTGTCAAAATGAAGTAAGTGAGATTGAGATGAAGATTGAGATGGAGTTGATTTTTCAGGGGAAAGGAAGAGGAAATCCAGTTCAATCTACTCAAATCTCAAATCCAATCCAATCCACATTTTTTATCTCCCGGATCATCCATCTCTTGTATCTATTTATAAGCAAGGCTTCTTCATTTTCTCCACAACTCCAAAGTTCCAGAGTTCCAGATCCTGGATCCTACAGCCAATCATAAATCCATGTTCCCTGTTCCATCCTCCAGGTCTGTCTCATCACTCCATTCTTTCCTCTTGTGTTGCTCCTAGTTACCTAAAAATCCAGCACAGTTGATTTGATATCCGATATTTCTAATATTTTCCCCCATAAAAAATCAAGTGGATGTCAAACCGGGGAAATGTCTAATATTTTATCATCATGTGTTATTTATTGTGTCATGTCAAAAGTCAACAGTCAACAGTCAAGAAAAAGATTCAAGAAAAAGGTTCTTGATTCAAGAGAATCCACTCTTCACTTTACTCCACAGCAGAATTTGCTTCAATGCTAAACCTCGCTAAAAATTTTAGGCTAAACCCAAAACCCCAATTCCAAATTCCAAATCATAGTCGTAGTCATGATAATGAAAATGAAAATGAAAATCTGGGCTGACAACAAAAAGATATCTCGAGCTAAGAGTTTGGAGTTTGGATTTTGGAGATGCTGGATGAGGAATATAGAAAATATATAGAGAATTCTCAGCTCATCCGTGAAACACATTGTTCAATTTGCAAGTGTGCTCGACTCTCAACTCTCGAGTCTGCTCGAGTCTCCAGTTTCTTGGCTTTTTTCATGGAGATGGGAAAAAATATGAAGATCCTGGATCTGATATTCTAGAGTCTGGATTCTGGAGAATGAGAAAGTGGAAGAGGGAAATGAAGAGTCAGCATAATAAAATACATGTATAATTTCATCCATATTTCCTGAGTGTACAAAAAGCGTCTGTGTCTGCTTCTGTGTGTGACTTTAGCATGAAAATGAGAACTCAGCACTTTACTTCATTTTCTGTTTATCCTTCCAGTTCGACTTGGACTTTGAGTTTGACTTGGACTTGGAGTTTTGAGATGGGTAAAATTTGATTGGATTTTACATGGATGATGGAAATGGATATGGATTTCCACAATTCAACATTCAACATTTTTATAATATCACCTATAAAAAATTCAGACTAAAAAGATAGAGAGGCTCACAGCGGGAATTTCAAATTCAAATTCAGATCTAAGATGAGCAGCGACAAACGAAACGCCAAACGTCAAATTGAAAAATACAAATTACAACATTAAATTTACTATAATATTTTGCATTTTTTTAGGTTATTAGTTTTGAATTAGCTCATCAAAATGTTGATGTCCTTTAAAATGTCCGTTTTCGGTTTTTCTAAACGGAAGTGGATTTAACTCGAGAATCAAACGAAAGTAAAAAAAGTTGGGTGAAAATGGCAGCTGTTTCCAATTTCCAGTCTTGAGCCTCGTTAATTTCCTACCTGTTCCTTCTGCTCCTCTTTTCTCCATAAAAGCTGGATCTGGATTTGGATTTGCAGTTATTTGTACAGGTCAACCTGAAAAGTCAAAGTCCAAGAACTTGTAGACTGTGGAGACAAAATAAAAGGATAATTGTAATGATCGAGGACAGAAATTCCCAGGCTTTTACTAGAGAGCTGAAGAACTGGAGAACAAGAGAATGAGTCCAAAATCCAGAGTCCAGAGTTGTTTTGATTCTTATGCACATCTTGTTCACTTTTCTCTGTTCTCTGTTCTCTGTTCACTCCCACTCCCATAAATTACATAATAAATCACTTTTGAAACTTTTATCTTTCTCTTTCCTCTCCTTAAATTTCTGCGGGTTTTCCTTCTGCTTCTCCTTCTGCTTCTGTGAATGAATGAATGAGAATTTGCTGCTGCTGGTTTGGGTTTGGATTCTGGTGCCACAAAAGTTTCCTTAGAAAACCAAATCCAAAAGGAAGGAGGAAAATTCCAGTGTCTTCGTCGTTCGTTGTTCCTTCTCATTCACATTTCACATGTTACACCGCCACAGTATTTTGCATCCCACTTCCCACTTTTCCCTGTGAAATTCGACTCATTCACGCACACGTTGCGAAGGGCAACAGGAAGAAAAGTCCTTGTAATTCTCATTCTGAATTTCAAGTTGAATTTTAAAGAGAAACGCAACTCTTTCTTTTCATAGTCATTTTCATTTTCATATTCATTTTGGTTTTGGTTTTTCCTCCTGTTCCGAATTTGTAATTTGTGAGATTTCTTCTCACTTTCCTCTCTTTTTCCTTTGAGAATTCACTCTCATTTTCATGTTCATGTTCTCCAGCTTTGAGTCTTCTCTTTTCACAGCTTTTCACAGCTTTCACAGCTTTTGGCATTGAACGGGCTATCAGTTTGATAATTTGATTTAAAATGCGTGCAGTTCTGCATTCTTTATTTTATTCTGCGGATTAGGATTTTAGGATTTTGGACTGTGGAAACACGGAACACGCAACATGATGTAATAAGTAATAAAATGGGAAATGCGATGGGATGGTCAGGATAAAACCATATCAAAATTATCCAGATTCTATTCATAGACTCCAGACTCCAGAGTCTAGACTTTACACTTTAGATTCTAGAGCCTGGAGAAATTCATGCTCTTCTGAATTCACAATGAGTCTGGAGAGTGGAGAGCCCACGCGGCTTTAACATATTTCCACCAGTTTTAATGCGGATTCGCATGCGATTTCTTCATTCATTTTCTGGAAAAATCCTGACTTATTCAGCGAGGAGCGAATGAAAAATGAAAAATGAAACCTTGAATAATATTTTGCATTGTCCTGTTTCTCAGAACTCAGAACAGGTTAAAATATTAAAATATTAAAGGTGCAGGTGAATTTGGAATTTAGAATTTAGGTCTCTGTTTCTTTTGTTGATGATGAGAGTGGGAATGCTGTGAAAGTGTGTGGTTTTTGTGGTCTGTGGTTTTTATTCATTCTTGTTAATCCTGTTTTAAATTATGTAAAATATCAAATGTAAAGTGGCTGCTTTTCTTTGCTTTTCTTTGCTCATCCTCATCCTCATCATGATTCTGGTTCTAGATGAATAGTGAATGATGAATGATGAATGATGAATGGAATTCTCATTTATTATGGTGATGACAATGGAATTGAGAATTGAGTCAGCAGGACGTCTCGACGTCTCAAAACTCAAAACTCTCATCTTGTTTAACCAATCCAGTCCAATTTAATCCAGTCCTCAAAATCCCCTCTTCTCTTTTTCTGCTCTTCTCCTCTTCTCCCTCATTTACAATTTACAATTTACAGCTTACAAGTTCAAGTAGACCAAAACCCAAACCAAAACCCAGGATTCAAACTCAACTCTGTTTGATTCAGTCTTATTCTGTATTTTGGATTTTACTTTGTCAAAGATTGCGTTCACCGTTTACATTTGTCCGTGCGTTTGTCGTTTGTCGTTTGCTGTGCGTTGTCTGTTGTCTGTTTATTTGGCTCAGTTTGATGTTTGATGCTGGATGCTGGATTCTGGATGTGCGTGAGTTTTGTACAGGGATTTCCTCCTGTCCTTTTCCTTTTCTCTCGTGGTTCAACAGTGGAAATTGCAAAATTGTGATGGGACAGAAAACAGAAAAGAGAAAAGGTAATAAAACAAAACAAAACAAATGATTGGGCTGAGTTGAATTGAATTGAATTGGACTCAATTGGATTTTACGTCTACAATTTTAGAATCCAGAATCTCGAATCTCGAAGCTAGACTTGACTCGTGACTCGTGACTCGTGAATTGTGAATACAGGATCATTTTGTACTTTGTATTTTGTACTGCATTGTTTAAATTTGGTTTGGGTTTGGCCCGCATCAACTTGCTTTCCTTTCCTTTGGTTTCCTTTGGATTTGGGATGGTGAATGTTGAAGGTTCGTAAGTTTGCCGTGTGCTCTCATCCATCCTCAATTTATTCCAATTCCAGAATTCCAGGTTCCGGATCCCAGAATACAAATGGACTTTCTCTTGTGCTTTCTCTTGTGCTTTCTCTTTTGCTTTCTCTCTTATTCGTTATCGCCATCCTACTTTCACTCTTCACTCCAACTTCCGTCTTTCCTTTACTTTGCTCCAACTTGAACCTCCAACTTCCAAAACCACAAACTTGGATCTCTTCTCAATTCTCAATTCTCTATTTTCAACCTCAGGTTGAGTTTGAATTTGTAGTAGTATTTGAATTTGTATTATATTTGTATTTGTATTTGTGAAGGTGAAGAAGAACGCAGTAGGAATTTCGCAATTTCCTTCATGTGTCAATATGCTCCAGTTTAAGTTTAGGTTTTGGTTGGGTTTACACGTGAATGCATGCGCAATCCAAAATACAAAATACAGAAGCTGTAGAATTTGGAATTTGGAATTTGGAATGCGGAATTAGAACAGAACCACAATTCTGTCTATTTCTGGATCTTGTGGATTTTGTATTACGAGCATTTGTAGTTTGCAGTTTGTAGTTGTGAATGTGACACATTTCCAAAAGGTACAAAATACATTGACAAAAGTAGAGACAGAGAAAGAGAGAAATTGGGGGAAGAGGAAAAAGTTTGTGTAATTTGTTTCCCATTTTCAATGTTGCCTCTCTTTTTGAATTCTATTGAATTTTGTACAGGTATTTGTGGAGATAAAAGATAAAAGGATAAAAGGGAAAAAAAGGTGTAATTGAATGACATTTATTTCGTGGGAGTTTTTCCATAAATAATGTTGAATGTTGAGTAACGGCGGATTCTGGATTCTGGAGTTTGTACATTTTGTATTTTGTACCTTTGGAGTTGAATTTTGTTCTATACGCCCACGCCATTTCCGGATTCCGGATTCTGGATTCTGCTGCAGCTTCTGTGGATTCAAAGTTCCGGAACTCGGAATTTGGAATTATGAAAGCATGAAAAATATGAAAAGTTTCCTCATAACGATTTTCTAAAGATTACTCCCACTCCTATTTTTATTTTTATTGCGATTCCGATTGCGATTGAAAGCTTGATAAAGTTTTCTTGTATTTCGTATTTTGAATCTTGTATTTTATTGTGTTTTGTGTCTTGTGTTGTTTGTGGGCGTCATTCTGATGAAAAATTGATATCCTAAGGAAGAGAAATTGATCCATACGTGGGATGTCAAGTGTATTTTAGTCCTCAAATTTTTAAAATAAAAAGGCGGGAAAAATTTATAATGATTTGAAAATGAAACTCGGACTGATTTTTTAAATTATTATTTTATTCTTATTAAAAATATCTATAAAATTTTGGATCATTATTTCAAAGAACTCGGTTCATGGTATATTTTATTTTTTTCTTGGAAAAGCTAAGAGGCATTTTCAACTACTAAAAGGTAGTAAAATAAAGAGATGAGATGTTGGGAGCGGCTTTGTTTTCTTGTCATTTTTCTTTGTACTTTGTAGTTTTTGTTTGTGTTGCCCTGAGCAAAATATCTCAGTGTTCAAAAGGAGATGGAAAAAAGGATAAGAAAGATAAGAAAGAGCTCGTCACCTCTTTTCCCTTCCGAATTCCAAATCCGAATGTCAGTTTGGAGTTTGGAGTTTGGGACGTCACCTAGACGACAAGACGACTAGACGATCCAAAAGGAAAAGACAAACGGGCGAGAAAGGAGAAAAGAGAAAAGAGTGAGAGGACGCGAGACGTGAGATAAAATGGAATGTAATTAGACAAAAAAGTAGTGAATTCTTTTCCTCTTTTTTCTTTTTTCACACCAGTTGTGTGAATGCGAATGTGGATGTGAATGCAATTGTGAGTGTGAGTGAGAAAAGAGAGACAAAGCTCCGGAAAACTCGCACGTTCTCATCAGATCTCAGCTCAAAGCTTTCTTTCCTCTGTTTTCTCTCCTTTGCTCCAGGGAAAGTATTAGCGATAGCCGCCATGAGAAAAACAAGGGGGAAAAGATACATTTACAATGTACAATTTCAGCATTTGAAATTTAGAAATTCTTGTTGAAATTTTTTGTTCCAATTTCACGTCTTTTTCTTGTTCTTTTTCTTGTTCCATTTCCTTGACTTTGGAGCAGAGTTGAATGTTATTTCCAAAATTCCACACTCCAGACTCCAGACACAAGAAATGTAGGTAGTCTAAAGTTTCTTTTTACTCCTGTCTCACACTTTCAACTTTTACAGAAACTACAAGCTACAATTTGAAACGCAAGTTACTTTTCTCCTCAATTCCGCAAAATTTTACATCCAGATTATTTTCAATGTTTTGTTACTTTTAATTTTTAATATGGAAAAATACTGCAGTTCATTTCCAAATCCTTAATAACAATAATAATAATAATTATTATTATTAAAAGATTTAGAGCAAGAGAAAAAACACAAGTTTTGAAAATTATTATTAAACATATTTTTTGCAACCTTGAACATAAATTAGAAATTATAATGGTAAATGATAAAGTTTCTCTTTTGGAGTTTTGAGCTTTGAGTTTTTTGGGGATTTGGGATTTTAGTTCAAGTTTGTATGATGAAAAGTTTCTTTTGAATATATTTTACCTTGATTTTGTTTGTATCTTTTTCTTTGTATAAAATATGCAGAATATTGAAAGTGGTGCATCATTTTAATGCTTAATGCTTAATGAAAGCCCTGCTTTGAAAATATCTTCTTTGAAAAGACAGTGTTGACTGTTGACTCTCCGCTGTTTCACCTTTTTTCACACTGTTTTGTGCTACATTCTACATTCCAAATTTGCAGGTCGTGAAGCTCACAAAACTCAAAGCTCACAGCTTGCATTTCCACATGTGTATTTTCTCATACATGTAAAACACATTCCACTCAAAAGTCTCGAGTCTCGAGTGTAAAGTTTCCCATGTATTTTGTGTCCTCATTTCCACTCCATTTTCCATAGTCCACATTGGACATGTAATATCTGTATTTCACGTGTGCTGAACTGGAATGGAATGAAATGGGATTGGCAACTCCAAACTTTTCCTCTCTTCTGTTTACTCTCTCCTGTTTACTGTTTACCACCTCTGAATTCTGAATATTCACATAGATTATTCAAAATACTCGTGTCTGCAGTCTGCACTCTTTCTGTTTCTGTAGTTTAGATATTTATATGCAAAGTTCACACTCTTCACACTCTTCACCTCATGAATAAGCTTTTTTCACTAGTTTTACGTTTAGTTTTACTTTTAGCTTTAGTTTTAACATCACCATTTCAATTTGGAGTTTGGAGTTTGGAGTTTCCGAGGCATCATAAATAATATTATGCAGAGTGCAGACACATGTGTGTTACGGGTTCACCATTCACAATTCACAATGTACAACGTGGATCAAAATTCAAACTTCAAAATGAGCTCGAGTTTTCAATGCAGTGATTTGGTTTGAGTTTTCAGTGCAGTGGATTTTCATGATTTTTCAAAAAGTTGAACGTTAAACTGTTAAAATTTGAATATTAAATTTAACGACGAGGAGTTTCTAAAACGGGGATTTATGAGCTCATAAAATGTAAAATGTAAAATGTAAAAATGGTACATGTAAAATCTTTTTTCAATCGCCTTCGTCTCTCTTTTTTCTCTTTTTCTCTCTGCATATTCTCATCTGTTTCTGCTTCACTTTTAAGTGTTTTTAGTATTTTGTTTGGAGCTCCTTTTCCCTGTGAAGGAAAATAGAAAATAGGAGACGAAGAGTAGAAATTTAAAAGAGGGAAAGTATAGAAAAAACATGCTGTAAAAATATTGTATATTTTTCAATACATGAATTTTCAAAATTTTACTTGGAAAAACGAGGGAAATTTGAATTTCTCATACACAAAATAATAATAATGATAAAGGTAAAAAGTAAAAAGAAAAAGAAAAAAAGATTGATTGATTTTGATTTTGATGCGTATTTTGATGGTTTTGATAATAATGAGGAAAATGAGTAGAAAAATAATGAGGGCTGAAAGATTAAAGATGAAACAAAGTTGCTTTTTGTTCATTGTTTTGATGCTGGATGCATTTACCAACTACGACGTATTTTTTAGGCGTGTTTTTGATGAAGATTCTTTATCTTTTTCCTTATGCTCCGATCTCCGATCTCCGATCTTTGAGCTTCCAGCTCAAATTCCTGAGACTGAGATTGATATTGATACGACACGTGAGTTTTTATCAGTTGAGAATCAGGAAAGTTTGGAAATTTGTGAATCGTAAACATTTTCTACTTTTGAGTCTTGAGTTTTGAGTTTACATCTAAAATCTAAACTGTAAAAGAAAGAAAAAGAGAAGCTTTACATTTGCATTGAAAATTGAAATAGACTCAAAAGTTTCAAGTATCTTTATTATTTTTATGTGGATACAAAATACAAAATACAGACACGCACGTCATCATCATCATCATCATTGTGAATTGGCAATGCCAATGCCAGTCGACTATTATTATTATTATTATTATTGAGAAATCGGTATTCGGTATTCTGTATTGAATATTGAATATTCAGCCAGTTTGTCGCTACAGGGAAAATCTCCATTTTTTTTCTCTCTCTCACACATGTAATTTTACAAGGAATGGTTCAAATTAGCTCACAACTCCAAAATCGTTACTCGCTCCGCGTTATTATCGTTACTTGTCACATGCAAGAAAAATGGAGGAAAAATACAGACACCTTTTCTCCTTTTCTCTTTTTCCCATTTTCCCATTTTCCATGTTGACTCCTTTTCTGTGTGATGCATTTCATTCTTCATTCGTGTTTTGTGTCAGATGTGCACATCTCGTTAAAAAGTATCCCTACAAAACATTCACAATTCACATTCACATTTCATGGAGAATGTGCAATATAAAGTTTATATACTCGTGTCACCAGTCACCATCAACCGTCACCATCAGCGTCAACAGCAACATCAAAGTCAAAGTCAACTTTTATGTCAACGTCAAAAGTCGTAGTCGGATTCGGATTGGGGTGTTGAAAACCCTGAGAGAAGAATAAAACTCTTAAATATAGAATCTTTTATACATGTTTTCTATTCTATTTTTTCTTTTGTGTACTCTCGATTCCAGACTCTAGACTCTTTTGCATCGAGCATTGAGCATTGAGGATTGGGAATTGGGATTGAGGATTGAGAATTGAGGGTTGAGGATGTGTGAAAAAATCAAAGGGTATTTTAAGTAATCTAATTTGAGATCCGCACGTGTTTCTTTCTTCTTTCTCCCATTTCTATTCATTCTCATTTTCATACACAAACAAGTATTTTTCCCATATTCCATTTTTGTACACAAAATAATACTGCAAAAATAGAACAAAACACAAAAATACTCACATTCTCCTGGATTTTCTCCATTTCTTTTTGTTTCTTTTACTTTTTACTATTTACTATTTGCATAGTTTATGAACATTGAGGATTCTTTTCACACATTTGCAGGGAAAATTGTATCGTAAATCGTAAATTTCAATGGGAAATCCAATTTTCAATTTTGAGTTTTCAATTTGTCCAATTCCCAGTTTTAGGATTCAATATCCAATATTCAATATTCATGCCAGCCAACAGCAAGAAAAAGAAAGAAAAGAAACAGAAAAGAAAAGCTTCTGGCTTGTGCCAAAAAAATGAGGGGATTTAAAGTAAAGTAAAATGAATGCGAAAATGCAAATGCTGGTGGCTTCTGGCACTCACAGTTTGAATGTTTGAATGTGTGCAGAATGTAGAATTTAGAATTTAGAATGTCGAATATAAAATGTTACATGTAATGCCGTATTTTGTATTTTGTATTTCCCTGTTTAAACAGAAAAGAAGAAGAGTCATAATAAACATGCAGTTTGTTTCTGCAGAGGGTGATTGGAGATTTGTGTAGATTGTAGATTTTGGATTGTGGATTTTGGATTGTGGAGATTGAGAAGGAGGCCGTTTATTTGTATTTGCATTTGAATTGGTGTAATCTTTGGATTTTGGATATGTGTGTCTGTGTAAATAGAGGAGATTCATGTGCATGAGCAGAGCTCGCAGTTCCCAGTTGTCGTTCCATTTCCTCGTGTGTTTCGTGTGTGTGTGGATTTGTGGAGAATGTAGGTTGGAGGTTGTAGTTTTGTAGGTGCATGCTTTGCTTACGTCTCAGCTTCTGTGCTTCTGTGCTCTGTCTCGGTCTCTGTTCAGTGCGGTGCGGTGGGAATGACGTCAAAACTCTAACTACTCCGATTTCCCTTCCTCCTTTTTCTGTCTTTCGTCCTCAATCCACAAGCCAGACAACAGAAAGAAACATGAAGAGTTGAAGAGTTGAAGAGCTGAGGAGCCATAGGAAAAATAAAAGAGGGAAAAAGTTTACTCTTTTCTTTCAGTCTTCTGTCGTGTTATGCACACGCTTGACTTTTGAATTTCGTAGTTTTGTAGTTGGTTCGGGTTCTACTTTTATTCGGGTTCCCATTTCTATCCCAGCTTTTCATACGTCACTTTTATAGTGTACACAAAACTGCAAAGAAGTAGAAGTAGAAGCAGATCTGAAGCGAGCTCTCTTTCTGTTGCTGTCTGACTTAGAGCTTAGAACTTGGGACTTGGAAAAGAAAACTCTGGCGAGATGCAGGCATAAAAGAGCTTTTCCGTGTTCTCACTCTCTTGTAAGTTTTCCTTTTGTCCGGTTCACTTCGAAGTTTATACAGTAAAACCAAACCAAAACAAAAAGATAAATAAGAAGAAAGAGAAACAGAAACAGAGAAGAAGATAATTGAACTGTGTTTTGTGTTTTGTGTTGGATTACATAAAAATTGTGGCTTTGGTACGGCGTCATGTTCAACATTAAGCATTCAAGATTGAACATTGAGTAATAACGTCTTGAATTTATAAAGCCAGTTTCAGTTTCAGTTGACTCTTCACTCTTGAACTTTACACTCAACTCAAATAAAGTCAGCTGTGAGCTTTGGCTTTTGACTTTTGAGTTTTGAGTTTTGACTTTTGTGTTTTGTGTTTTGTGTAATTTCTAATTTGTCCAAAACCTCAACATTCAACATTTTGATTAAATTGTGATTGTGATAAATTCACCTAGAATCTAGAATTATTTAGAAAATTAGATGATTAAGTCGAAAGACAAGACAGCAAATTGAAAGAAATGAAGAGACAGTCAATTTTTAGCATCAGAGTGGCTTAAAATTAATTTGTGTCATTGTTGTTGTGAAAATTGTGACTAGAAAAGAAAAGAAAACACAAAGATTTTTGACGTGCTGTTGTTAGTGAATAGTGAATAGTGGATTCAGAAGGAAATTGAATGTAAAAGAATGAGGCTGGAATTCATCAGTTGGAGCATTTCTAATGCATTACGCATTATTTATAATGAAAAGAAATGAACGGGTGAAGGAAACTGGAAACTGGAAACTGGATTGTGAATGGTGAATGGTGAATTGTCAACTATAGAAAAAAGAAGAAAGGAAAAAGTAACAATAACAAATGAATGGGAATAATAGAGACAGGGAAATTGGAAGCAGGCGGAAGAGCGAGAGCGAAGAGCGAGGGAAATTCAACTCTAGAGTCAAGAGTCAAAAGTCAAGTCAAGTCAAGTGAAACCAAAAACTGAGGAGGAAAAAAAGAATAGGAAATCTCCCATTTCTACTTGTATTTTCTACTGAATAAATCTGGATCTGGATCTGAATCCGAACCCGAATTTGTATCAAATATCAAATCTATTGTCATTAAAATGAAATGGAGAAAAATCACAACGTATTCATTCACTCATTCTTCTTTTCCCCTTCCCCACTTTTCAAATGACAAGAAGAAACATTGATCATTATTTCGGATTAAATTGGATTCAATTCAACAGAATCAGATCGTATTGTATTTTTTGTCTCGAGTTAAAATTTCCCTACAATTTTAAATCTCATTTATAAAAAGGTAAAAAGTAAAAATCTACCTTTTTTTACTTCCGGAAATCTACCTCGGAAAATTTGACTCAAATATCAACTTTCAACAAATAACAAATGAGGTTTAATTTTAGCTTTGAAATTAAAGATTCATCATTTCCTTGAAATTTAAAACTACGGATAATTCTGTGAAAAAACAATAATTATTACAATCCGTTTTTTTACAAAAACAACTAAAAATGAGTGACATTTACCTATCGGATTCTCCGCTCCCAATTGCAATCGTCTCTTCAACGTCGCCATCTCCATCTCCATCGCCATCGCCCTCATCTTTTGTCCAGAATCCCAGTCCAAATCCAAATCTCCATCAAACTCCAGTTCAACGTTGCAGCAGCTACAAACAGAGAAAAAGTCCGCGGCTCCTTCAAAATTACACGGCGTTTGAACGGACCAGTCGAGACATTTTATTGCAAAGACAACAAAGCATCGAAAGAGGACGAAGTCAAAAAAAACCGCCAACTACAAATTCAAATTTAAATACAAACGGCGCCAAAATTAAAACCGGAAGTGGAGCTGCAGATTTAATGCCGACGAGAAGTCTCTCGCTAAAAAGTAAATGGAGTTCTTCCACCGGTCATCTTTTGGGCGACCAATTGAGTCGGAGGAGGGCGAGTGGCGATCCCACTTTTAACATTGCTCGCAGTCACTTCACCAACAACAATAATAATAATAATAATAATAATAACAACAATGAAATGGACACCCATTTTTTACTGGGTGTTGACACAAATACGAATTTACACACGAATTTAATTGGGACGCCAATTCCAACGCCAAGTCCACAGCCCAGCTCAAACTACACCTTCAATTTCCGTAATATAAATATAAATATGACGGGTGTGGATGGGGAAAATTCCAGTGGTAATTTCGAGGGCAGTGGGCCGTCGAGACAGGCGAGTGTGCGAAGTTACATCAGCGGGGAAAGTCGGAGTGGAAGTGAAAAGTTGTCCAGGGCTAATTCCACTTCTATTAGAAATAAACAGGGAGTTTATGCCGTCAGATCCGGAAATGGTAACAATACCGGAAGTGGAAGTGGATCTGGATATGGAAGAGAAAGTGTGAAGAGTAATAATAATAATAATTTTAGTTGTAGTTACCCTCGTCGAATTGACTTGAAGGAGTTGACGCGGAGTCGCTCCCTCAGTTTTAAAAAGATTAAGGATTTACCTGAAAAAGAAAGGAGACATCGGAAGATTGCCCTCGCTGTTGTTGTCTTCTCCAGTTTTCTCCTCATTTCCGCTGTCCTCTGCATCATCATTTCACTCCATCGATCCTCTCACATTGATGACCAGGGTACTTTTTCTCTTTAAATTAACTAACCAAAAATCTCGCAGTAACAAAAAACAAAAACAATATTAATAATTAATAATAATTAATAATAAATGTAAAAAACTTAAAATACTAAAAAAAAGAATGAAAGAAAGAAAGAAAAATGCGTATTCTATAAAAAGTAAAATAATGATGATGGACAATCGACAATCGACAAGTCTCACTTGAAAATTTGAAAATAGAAACGGAGAAAAGTTTAGATTTCTCAAGTTTCTTTTCTTCTGTTTATTTTTATTTTTTGTCTCGAGGCTCCAGTCTCCTGTTTTGTCTTGTGACAGAGCAGACAGGTTTCTGAATGGTGAATTCTTGAGCAACTCTCAACTTATTTTGAGACTGTCAGCGAGACGAAACAAAGAGAAAAGAAAATAGAGAAGCAAAACAAGCTGAAGCCTCTCTCAATTCTCTGAGTTTTGAGGTTTTATGCTGAGAGATAAAGAAGATAAGAAAGAGATTTGAGACTCGAGACTTGAGTGACAGATGAGAGGACGACTTGTCAAATCTTAAATCTCGAGCCTCAAGTCTCGAGTCTCGAGATTCCAAATTCCAAATTCAAAACTCAGCGGAAAGAAACCACCGTAAAAATTCATATAAAATTTAGCAGTGACAATTATTATTATTGACAACTAAAAACGCGTTTTTTCCTCAAAAAGTTTTCTGCTGAAAACATTTATAACTAAAATCAAGAATCAAACTTAAAAATAACATTTTCTCCTCTTTTTTTTCAATAATTACTCAGGGTTTTTTTTGTCAATTCACAAGTTAGAATAAAATTTAAACAAGTTTCTGAAATTTTTAAGGATTCTCAAGACTTTTGAACTCTGAATAAAAAATAGAAATGAAAGTGCAATTTAATTCAATTCCCCTTTTCATTTTCATAACTTTTATTCAGGTTTGAGATTTGAGTTTTGAGACTTGAGATTTGAGAGTAAAATTGAACCAAGTTGAACCAAGAAACTTGAACTTGAGAACATAAAATCCGAGTTGAAGAGCCAAAAACGTTAAAAGCCAAACGTACATGCAGAAAATACAAAATACATTTTATTTGTAGAGTTTTATTAATACAAACATTCGTTTTCTTATTCGTTTGTAGAGATGTAAATTTCCGTGTTACGTCTGCTGAATTATGAATCATGAATAATTTGATTAAATGTTTAAGGAATTTAGTTTCGTCTCTACTCCGTACTCTGTAAATTGTAAATTGTACATGTGTATTTTCACTTATTTTTAGATTTAGAATTAGATTTTGATGAGATTTCTCCATTTTAGTTGTAATTTTAGCCTCTTTTCTCATACACGCATCCGTATTCGTCGTGTCTACAAAATACAAAATACAACTACAAATGAAATGAGCTTATGCGTTTCCTTCAAGTCTTCCAGTTGAAAATGTTGAGAATGTTGAGAGTTTGAGGCGGAGTAAAATTGTCGAGTATAAAATCCACGGGAAAGTCAAGTCAAGTTTGTACAATATGTTTATTTTCTATTTTCTGTGTAGTTGTAATCAACGTATTTTCTCTGTTTCTGCTTCTGTTTTTGCTTCTGGTGGAGATTGTAAATTGTAGATTGTAGATTGTAGACACATCATCATGTGAATAATTCATGGTAATTAGAAAATCCGAGTGAGAACAAGAAGTTGAAGAAGAAGCAGAAGACAGCGAGAATGAGAGCACACTTTTTAATTTCATTCCATTTCAGTCAACTCACAACTTTTCACTTTCTACTTTCTCCAGTTTCTCCAGCCTCGAGTCTCCAGGCTGAAGTAAACTAGCTCAAAATAAACAGTCTAAATTCTGGAAATCCTAGGAATTCTAAAGTATAAACTGAAAATGCAAACAATCTGTTTCACTCTGGAGTCTGCCGTCTGTAGTTTTTGAGTGAGTGATGAAATGACTTGAATCTTGAATCTTGAATGACGGACGTTTGTAATTTGTAATCAAATCTCTTTGCTAATTGAGTTAACTAAAATCTAAGTAATTTTTTTTTATTTTGTCTAGTAAAAACAAAAAACAAGAAGGAAATTCCTTTATTTTGATCCAATCCAAAATTATACAAAAAAACAGAAAACAGATATTTCCAAGTATTTTGTTTTTGTATTTTTGTAGCTTTTTTTCTAATCTGGAACTTTTTTTCCCTGGAATCTTTTCAAATTAATCTGAATCCGAATCAGCTAAAAAACTAAAAATACCCTAAAAAACAAAGCAAGTAAAAAAACAAAACAATTTAATGAGCTCAAAGTTCTCAGGTTTCTGAATTCTGTTCCCTTTGTTTATAAACAAAGAATCGTAATGAGAATGATGCTTTTGTAGTCAAAATCAGCCAGTACAAAAGAAAAATAATCAGTAAAAAAAAGAAGGAAAAATACTTTTGAATATCAAATATCAAATCAGATGAAACTAAAAACTCAAATCTGAAGCTCTTCTTTTAAGAAATTTAGTAAAAACCTGAAACTTTGGATTTCGGATTTTGAATAGTTGAAAATGGAGAGGAAATTACTTTTGTCCATTAAAAATTTGCAGAGTTGAGCTTAAAATGCTCAAAATGCTCAGTAAAAATAAAGATACATTTAAAATGTACAATCTAAAGATTCTAGACTACATTTGAAAGTTGAAAAGGACAATAAAACGGGAAGAAGAGTGTGTAAAAATGGACAAGGGACAAGAATCGGGGATTTTAGTGGGTAAAGTAGCAATTTAATCCTGTAGATGAGTGCGTGAGGTCATTAAGACTTGTCCATTCCAGCTCATTCATAATAATGAGAAAGCAGCCGAAGAAGAAGAAGAAGAGAATTCGAGTCTGGATTCTGGAGTAAATTGAGAATGGTATAATTACATGTTGAAAATTGAAGATTGTGATATTTTGAGCTTTGGCCGTTGGACGTTGGATTTGGAGAAAGTGGTTCATTTATGACAGCGTGTGTGTTCTGTGTCTTGTGTAGTTTGTATAATTTCATGGCGGGAATTAAGCTCTTTTTATTATTACACTCTCAACTCTCAATTCTGAGTCTCAAGCTCATTCGCACAGTTTGAGTTCTTGTGAGTCAAAGTGATTCTCTCTTCTGTTTGGAGTGAATTGGCAGAGTTGAAAGTGTAATGGGAAAAATAGGCAATAAGACTCATCTTTACTTTTCTACGCACTTTTCCTAATGCTTTTTATTCCCTCTAATTGCCTCGCCGCTCTTCCATTTCCTCATTTCTCTCATTTCATCTCTTTTCTCTGTTTAGTGTTCAGTGTGTGAGCTTTTTACTTTTTACATTTTACAGCTCGAAACTCTGAAACACTCGTGGTTATTAAAATGTTCTATTTAATGCCTAATTTTCACGGTTCACTTCATTCCGCTACTTTTCTTTGCTTTCCTTTCATTTTTCCAGACTAAAAATACACAGTAAATGAAAAATGGAGAATGGAGAATGGAGAATCCGCGAAATAAATAAAAAGTTAATCTTTTAAATCTTTTAAATTCTTTAAAGTCTTTTGATCTTTAAAATGTTGAGTTTTTGCTAATAAATAATGAATTAATGAAACAGGAAAACAGAAACCATGTCAAGTTTAAACTGTACAAAATCTCATTCATTCATTAATTAATAATTTCCTCTTTTTATAATTTCCCACAAAAAGCTGTACATTTTTGTAAACTTCATTTTTGAACACGTGTGAATAAATTGGATTGGATTCTTTTTGCTCTCTTTTAAGTCTCGTGTCTCCGACTTGAAACTCGACTCAATTTTCCGCTTTGGATTTCCGTGGTGTAAATAAATGTGTTTAGAGTTTAGAGTTTAGTATTTTGATGAATTTACCTATATTTAAATTTGCGTAGCGCCAAATGCCAGAAGCCATTTTACTACTGAAATATAATACACTAAATTTACAAGAGCCGAGAAAAGGTATTCCGCATCAAGCTATAAAATGGTGTGCTTTTGAAATCAAATTTGAAACGCGGAAGTCTGTCTTGACTCTTGACAAAATGTGTGTACAGATGGAAAAGGGAAAATGGATCGTGTAAATACTGTAAATATTGTAGATTTTGGATTTTAGTTGGAAGATGAATGTTACACATGTTGGCGTAGCTGTAAAACAGTGTGAAATGTGAAATGTGTGAGTGTGTTTTGGTTTGGTTTGGCTGTAGAAAATTAGATTTGGTGGAAGGAAAATTGTACATTTCCACATTCGACATTCAACATTTAATCACTTTTTTACATCTCCGCACGTGACTCTGGAACTCTGGATTTTGTACTTTGGACACTCGTGGATATTTTGTACTTTGTATTTTGTGCAATGTGCCATTTCTCCCAGGTTTTCCTTTTTCCCTTTCCCCTTTTCCCTTCACATCCCGAGAAAATAATAATAGAAATGTTACACATTACAATTTACAAATCTCATTTTCTCTCTCTCTCATTCTGTCGTGCTCATCCTCATCCTCATCCGCACTGTTGTGTCTGGAGTCTGGATTCTTGATGCTGGATTCTGGAGGAAATTCCATATCGTCAACTTGAGTGTTGAGTGTTGATCTGTTGTTGAATCCACACCCAAATCCAAAGCTGAGAGTGAAAAAGATCCCACTGTGATATTACACGAAATACGGACACGAAACAGGGAAAAGAGGAAACTCCATGGCAAATAATCCACAATTTTGTTGTTGTTATTATTTTCCTTGTTTTTCCTGTGTTTTTAGATGTTCTGTGTTTTGTGGTTATTATTTTTCATCGTACTCGTAATCGTGATGGTGATGGTGATGGCGATGGTCATTTTTCTCAATTTTCAATGGATTTCTCTTTCTATCATCAAATTACAATTACTTCAGCCTCCAGCTCCAACTCCAATCTCCAATCTAAACACTACAAAATACAAGTAAAAGTACAAGAGGAGGAAACAGAAGAGTCATTTCTGTATCATGTGTTGAGTGTAGAGAAATTCCGGGGAACTCATCATCTTTTTGAATTGCTCTTTCTCTTTCAGCCACTCATGTATCGCGGATCACATTTCTCACCATTATAAAACTGAGCGTTGAACGTTGAACAGTGAGCGTTGATCGTTGGAGGTTGAAGTAGCGGAAATTGCGCCCATTAACTCTGATATCAGTCTGAAACACACCCGATATCAAATATAAATACAGAACACAGAGGAGAAAACCCTCCATAAATTTACTCGACTCATTTTTCTATTCACTTTTACTCTCCCAATTTTCAGTGTTGAGACTCGAGTCTCGAGTGGTGGAATGAAAGATGAAAGATGAGTGATAGTAAATGAAAGGGCAGTGAATGGTGAAATTGATGTGACATCCAAAATTCAAAATTCAAAACCTAGAATCAGGAATCCAGAATCCAGAATCTAGATGAAATGAAATGAACAGACTTTTTGGTCTGGGTTTTCACATGATCATGCATACAAATTTTGATTTCTTTCATTTTCATTTTCAATTTCAATGTTCCGTGTAAAAGTGATATGTCATACGTTTATTCTCTATGAAAAGTGTAAATTTGTGGTGGATCTCATATCTCGTGATAAAGTGAAAAAGGAGTGGATATCAAAATCGTCGTTAGTCCATTCCACTTTACACTGGAAATTGAGAATTGAGAATCGAGAATCGAGACGGACTGCTAAAGTTGACTTGTGACTCTCGTGACTCGTGACTCGTGACTCGTGGCGTTGTGTAAAAAGTAAAAATGAAAAGTAAGGCTGTGAAATAAAGTAGAGAGTAAAGTGAAAAGTAGTCACACCTCGGACTAAAAACCGCAGTGTACATCACCGTGATGAGGAGGAGGAGGATGGTGGGTGGCAATGGCGTTGGTAGTGCTACTTGTGGTGCTGGTTTGGTGTTGGTCCTGGTTGGAATGGGTGCTTCATTGCTTCACTGGTTGATGCAGACGTGAGTAATATAATCTGTGGCCTAAGTGGGAAATGGAAACGAGGTGAAGCGTGAAAAAGGGCTCTCACTTTCCTCTTCTCTTCTTCTCTCTTCTCTCTTCTCAAACACTCAATATCCACACATGATTTCCCTGTGAAAGAACCTCAAAGTCTCTCTACCAAAAGTGCCTAAAGACTATAGACATTGGACACGGAGCATAGAAAATGGAGCATAGAGTATAAGTATGAAGTAGGATTTTGGGACATGGAGAAAATTACTTGGGATTCAAATCATTCCGTGAGGAGTACAGAGTACAGGATATAACATGTAGAAAGTGGAGGTTGAAAATGTAGAGTGTATAAATCACGGCACTTGAGACACTTATAACATATACGCATATTATAGTGAATGTAATATAATATAATCAAGCAGACTGGTGACTGTACACCAGAAAATGAATTTTATCCAGTCATCCTTTTTTCCATTCACCATTCATCCTCTGGAATATCACATGGAAATAATATACTGTACAGCTATAAAAATCTCCATTTTCTACAGTCTACAGTCTATTCCATTTTTGAACATTCATTGAACCTGGGAAACTGGATCATTTTGAGCTATTTTCAAGTCACGACTCACGAATCTGTAAAATGAGAGCAGGAAAAGCTGAATGTTCATAGATGAGTCCAGACTTCAGACTCTAGACTCGATCATGTCTCATGTCAAGAGGAAGTGTTGAGTTTAGAGTGCTGAGCATTGGAATGGATCCACTGGATTCAATTTGATATTTGATATCTGATCATTCCATTTTATCCCGCTCTTCATTTACCATTCACCAGTTACCAGTTACCATTTGTAGTGTGACAGAACGGGAAAAATAGAAAAGTGTCTCTCAACTCTTAACTTCTCCTGTTACAATTAGACGAAATCGAGTAAATGCGAATGCGAATGCGAATGTGAATGAAGCCATGAAATTCCGGCTCAAAAATACAGATGAAATTTACACCCGCCTCATTTCAACATCTATTTTTCGTATTCCGTATCTGCATGTCTAATGGAGAAAGTAGAGAAAGTGGAGAAAGTAAAAAGGGGAAAGTGGAGTCAGTGAACCGTGTAAAAATAAAATTAGGTGAAAATTCCATGCTCTGGATTTTTCTACACACTAAAAGTGAAAATGTTACATTTGACATTTGACTCAAAACTCAAGAGTCAAGACTCAAGACTCAAGTTTCCAGCATTAACGTACATAAAACATGTCGCAATATCCATTCCATGTGTTATATTTCTCCTGTCTACTGTATTCTGTATTCTGTCGCCTCCTCTCAGCTCTGCTCTGCTCTTTGCTCATAGAATCTAAATGCGAAGTTGGAATGCCTGAGGTGAAAACCGAAAACAGAAAGCAGAGAGAAAGTGGAAAAAGTTGGAGAAAGTTGAAATGAGGCTGATCCGCTGTCGTGCTGAAATGATGGAAAGGAAAATGAGGATGTTGACTGGTGCTGCTATTCAGAGTCAGAGTCAGAGCCAAAGCCAGGAAATAGCGGCAGCTCGGCTTTGCCTCAGGTTGCAACAACTCATGAAGCTCCATCAAATATCAAATGTACATTGTACATGTATTTCAGTTTCAGTTTCAGCTCTGGTTTTGATGATGATGACTTTATTATTTTGGTCTGGTTCTGTCAGGTGGAAAATGGACTTGACTCTCCCCTTCTTTTTATTTCTCCTTTCTCGTTTAGAGCAATCTAATGATTCTCGATACTTGATATTACTTTCCCCATCATCATCATGATCATCGTCATGGAGTGGTTGTGATTGAGAGAGTTATTAAGAGCATCATGACATGTTTTAACTTGTATCGCTATCATCTTCATCAACTTTATTCCATTTATCCCATTTATTCCACTTATTCAGCAAGTCATTATCACTGGATTGGATTGGATTATATTTTATGTGGAATTGAGTTGGAGTTGGAGTGGTTCAACATTCAACAGCCACTCCAAATACGAATTCAAATACAATGGAAAAGAAACATTCATTTATTTCATTCACTGAGCAAAATCATCACTCTAAATTCTCGATCCTCAATTGTGACAGGATAAAAGCAAAGGCACAGATTGCACACACATTTTATCTTTTATCCTTTATTCTATGCGTGTTCAATGTTCACTGTTCAGCTTTTAGTATTGAGCATTGAACTTTCAGAATTTTCCATCTCATGTCTCGTGTTTGGTTTGGTTTTGGTTTTGGTTTTTCCTTGTGGTCTCTGGCTTAATTATCTACTCATGACTCTGATTTTAGTTCTGATTCGGATTCGGATTCCCATTCTCTGATTTTACTAGGAAAATCCTATGTATTTTGTATTTTGTATCCCATTTCCCATTTCATGTTTGATATTGACATTTATGCCTCAATAATTTTCAAAATCCTAAAATTTACAATTTACAATGAAATGAAATGCTGATGTGTGCTGATTTTCCTGGTTTCTCTAGACTCTAGAATCTAGAATCTAGAATAAATGATAAAAGCTGTGTCAATTTATGTTTCACAAATGTAGAACAGTGTAAAACTCCAAGAATTGAGAGTTGTGAAAGAATAAAAGCTACAGATATTTATTTAGGACTTAATTCAAAAAGCACAAACCAAAAATCACAAAATACAAACTACAAATGTTGACTTAAAGCTTAAAAGCGTTAATTATTAAATATAAAATACAAAATACACATGATACAATAAATACTAGTTTTTGCTGGAAACTGGAAACTGGAAAACTCACGTCCTAATTCCACATTGGCTTTTTGATACTTGGTATTTGATATTTGATAGAAACACAGAGTAAAATATTTTAGATTTTAGATTTAAATCAGGGGGTTTCCACCTAATACTTGTAATTAATTAATTTATGAAGGAAGAGTAGAGCAGGCCATTATTTCTTTTCAACCTTTCTCCTCATCCTTTTTCTGTGTTGGTGTTTGGTGTACTTTGGTTCATTTTCTCGGAATCGGAATCGTGTAGTGTGAAAAACTGAGGATTTAAACTGTAAGCTATAAAAATCTTACAAGTTTACAAAGTTTCAACAAAATGGATCTCACATCTAAAACATGTACAAAATGTACAGTCTGGAGTCTGTAGTTTTTCAAGTCATTAACTAAACTCATCGCCCACCTCTATAAATTATGAATGTACAGAGAATACAGAATCTTCATTCTACACATGATACAGAATACAGAATATTATATCAAACTTAGATACTCTTTCCTCTTTATAAAGCTCTTTATTCTTCATGTTGTACGGTGCACAACGCTCAGGTTTCTCCTGGGAATAATTACTATCAATGGGAAATAAATAAAGTTGAGCGTATAAAACACCCAATTTAAAACAGAAAAACAACTCCTCATATTTCATACAGCAAAGAGGAAAGAGTTCACTACAAACTACAAAATACAAAATACCAACACCAACTTCAACTTAGAGTGTGATAAAATATAAAGAGCTCCACAAACTCGAAACTCTCCTAGAAACTAGAAAATAGGTAGAATATCATAATTTCCAATTTGTACTCCGTCCCGAATACCGAATATCGAATAGCCAATGCAGCGAAAAGCATAAATAAAAGTACACGGAGAAAACGGGGAACGAGAAAAGGAAAAGAAAAAGAGGCCAGATCTGTCTGTATTAGAATTCAAAGAATAGCAGCAGCAGCAGCAGCAGGAGGAAAAGGTGCACTTGACGATTCTTAATTCTTAATTCTAGAGTTTGGAGTCTGGAGTCCATGTGAAACGGGCTATTTATCCACTAAATACTAAATGTTAAATTCCCTTTTGAGACCCAAAGTACAAAGTTCAAAAGTACAAAACTACAACGAAAGTCTAGAGTTGGAGCCGACTGAATCGAAATTGGAATTGGATTCGGATTCGGAAAAGGTGAACGAACGACTGAAATGAACATGTTGGGAGTTGGGAGTAAATGGAAATTGTAAACTGGAAACTGGGAAAAGTAAAGAAAGAAGAAACTTGTTCCTCGTTCCTCATAAATCAATTATTTATCCACCAGGAACATTTTTCATGCATCTTTGACTAGACTGGGACAAAAAGAGCAAAGAGCAAAGAACATGGAGCATGGACTTTTAATGCATCGAGTAGAACATTGAAAATTACTTGTTCTTGGCTTCTTCTTTCTTCTCTGGTCTTCATAAGACAAAGGATAAAAGACAAGGGACTGCTTATGATTTAGTATTTAGTATCGACTTTTTATTTACAATTTACATGTAGTTGATTCCACATGAAACATGAGACATGAAACATGAAACATGAACTTTGAACGGAGACAGGAGAATTAAACTTGATGAGGACAAATTGGACTCGGAATTAAAATTGCCAAATATATTTCATATCCATAAAATACGTGCAATATTTTACTTGTATAAAACTAATGAGAATCTGCATGAAAAATAGAGAATGAATAATAATGAATAATGAGAACAGGGAAAATGATGAAGAAATTGGGAAATTGTGGAAATGGAGAAAATCTCTTGCTGTGCTCCCTGATTTCTGATTTCCAATCCAAAATCCAAACAAGTTCATTCCCATTTCCATTTTCCGTTCTTCTAAATGAAATAGACGATCAAGGGCGGAGTTCCCAAAATCCGTAGTCTAAAATCAAAATCAAAAACTCGAACAAAGTCAAGGTACTTTCTGTACTTTTTACTTTGTGCTTATTATGGTTTGAAACAGAATAACTATAATATGGAGAAATTCTCCTCGTTCCTCGAAACTCGAAACCTGATTGTGAATTGTGAGCATGAGAAAACAAGGGAAAGGGAATGTGAAAATGCATAGAAATTGCTCAATTATTTCTATTCCGTTTTCCGTTTTCGTATTCTTCATGCAGCTGCTGTCTTGTGTCTTCTCTCTCTGTTCTCCGCTTGTCTCGTCCAATAAAGTTGCGTGTAGACTGTAGACTCTACATTCTACATTCTACATTTTAGACCCTGCACGTCCAAAACTGGAACTGGAACTACAAGTAAAGAGTAAAAGTAAAAGTAGACCCAGAATCCAGAACCAGATCACGCAAAACACGTTGAGCATTGAACATTGAGCATGCAGCAGAAAAACACACACAAAAACACAAAGCACCAAAATACCAAAAAATATCATGGAGAAAGTCCAAGATGGAAAATGGAAGATGGAAAATGTTTTCTCTCTTCTCTGTAAATAAAAAAGTATACAATACAAAATATAGTACACAGTACACACGTGGTTCTTTGAGCTTGAGTTTTGGTGTGGGTTTTTTTCTATAGTTTTTCTTATAGTTTTGTATTTCCTATTTCCTAGTTTCACTTTCCATTAATACGTTATTTATCTCCAGTTTATATGTGTACAGTTGATCCTCGTGTGCAATAAACTAGCGATTCTCCTGATTCTCCTGATACAATTCTTTCTTCTTTCTTCTTTCACAACTTTGACTTGACAATTTCCATGTCGAATGTTGATTCTCCTTCGTGTACACTTTATTCTTTGTGCAACTTTCCTCGGTTTTTCACGGTGTCTCTTTCTGTTCCTTTTTCCATGTCCTCTTTTTCCTTTGTCCTTCGATGTTCGTTTCTGGTCTCTCGGTTATTCTATTCTAAATTTCAAATGAGAGAGATATAAAGAAAAGAAAAGCTGTGGAAAAATTCAATACGACTGCTGATACTGATGTTGATCTAGAATCTAGAATCTAGAGTCGTGATCATGAGCATTTGTTCTGTCTCTTTTCTCTTTTGTCTTTCTCCACAATTCGAATTTCTCCATTCCGATTCCCCATTTATCTTAAAATAGTAATAAAAGACAAAGGGATAGTTTAGAGTTTAGATTTTACTTGTATTTTAGATCCACTGACTTTTTTCCTGAACTGTAAACGTGCATAAATGTAAATGTACATAAATGTAAAATGGCACTCCAAGTTCCAAATGGAACGTAATTTATTATTCTAATTCCTTAATTAGATTTCAATTTCAGCAGCAGTGTCAGCATTCAAATGTCAAATGTCAAACGTCAGTGAGGTTTCACAAGTGCAAAGTCAACAGTTAAAAGTCAAGAGTCAAAAGTCAAGGTTCGTTGTGGCGTTGGTGTTTTTCAGGAATTCAGTAGGAAATCTAAATTCAAATCTAAATCCAAAGGCAAAGGCAAATGGTCATATTGATTATTGATCTTGTTTGTACTTTTTACTTTTTAGTTTGTAGTTGGAATTTGGAATTTGAAAGAGGTTTTACATTTTACATGGAAATTACAGAGAACAGAGAACAGAGAAAAACAAAAGAGAAACCTCTGATTAATTAGCATGTAATTAATTATTTAGCCTTGGAGTGTCAAGTCCAGATTGTTCTTGTTCTCGTATTTTCCACATTCGGCATTCGACATTCGACACTCGAGATTCGATAAAGAATAAAGAACATAATAGAACATTTTCCATGTAGATACTTCATTTACTTTTTCGCCTTGAAAAAAATTGATTGTGGATTTTGGACTGTGGACGTCAGGCATTTTGCATTTCACAAGAGATGGACATAAAATGAATTGGAAATCGAAAACTCTCTTGATTCTTGATTTTGATTCTATAGATTCTAGATTCTAGTCAAAGAGCATTTTGTTCTCTTTTGGTCGTTAATTTCAGCCTACGTCAATCGACCTGTCGCTTCACGTCATCTCATATGAAATCAATATCCAAATCAAAGAGCATAGAATATTTTCTAGATACACATTTTATTTTTTTACATGCAACTTTTTCTAGTGTTTAGTATTTAGTATTCAAAAATACTCGGGCTATTTTATGTTTTATGCAAATGTCCATTTCCCTGCATAATATTGAATTTGAATAATACTGAGTTTCTGAATTCAAATAAATGAATAATAAAAGCTTTTTTATAAAATGAGAAACGAAAGATGAGTTGAGTGTTGAGTCAAACGTCATCATGAAAACTATTTTTGTACATTATTTGGAGTTTTCATTTCCTCTAATTAAATCTCATCACAAATCACAAATCACGATTCATGAATTATGATGCTCATTTTTTAACATGATTATTTATTATGCGCATAATAAATTGCAGAATGTTTATAAAATAATCAATTTTTTGTTGCTTTGCTCTTTGCTCTAATTTGCAAATGCTTTGATATTTAAAAGCATGACTAAACAAAAACATAACATGTTGTGTCAGAACTAAGAACACTGGGAATTTCATGAATTCAATGCTAATTTTCAAATTTTCTTGTATTTTCTTGTACAGTGCGTAAGGAGAACGAGCATTTGTTAAAGGTGATTCATCAAACATCCACGCTGAATGTGACAGATGGAAGCAGTACGACCGCCACGCTCCTCCTCCAGTCCGATACGAACGTCAGCCACCACAATAATAACAATACTAACGATAATAATGATAATGATAATTCTAATAATGATAGTGATAACGAATATAATGATAGGGATGAAAATTTCTACTCAAGGTCAAATGTACACCACCATAGCGTTCACATTAGTCAAACAGCCAGCCATACCACAGATACAAATAAAAATATAGTAAATAATATTGATATTGATAACAATAGTAGTAATAATAATAATAATAGTAGTAGTAAAAATATAGATGATACAGGTAAAAGTCCCAATAATACAAACAGTAATAATAATAATAACAACAACAACAGCACGAGTAGGCCGAAAACTGGAGAAAATGGAAGAAGGTCGGAGGATGTGAGTGGGAGATTTGAAATAGTTCCGGATGATAGTACTAAAGAAAACACCCGAAGAATCATGATGATGAGTAGTAGGAAAGGTAATGGGAAGAATAACAACAAGAACAATAATAATAATAATAATAGTAATAATAATCAGAATAGCAATAGTAATAATGAGGAAGATGTAAATGTGAATGAGAAAAAGAGCAACAATACTAATAATAGTAGTAATAATAATAATAGTAACATTATCAGAAGGAAAAGTAAAACCAGGGAGGAAGTTGATTCAGAATGACGACAGCTTCCCGTTTCTTCCGACTCATCGGAAGAAATTGTCAGAGTCAGAGAAATAGAAATATCAGAGACAACTCTGAGAACAACAACAAAAACAACAACGAATTTCCAATCAACTGTCTCTCCAACTCCCCAGAATACAAATAGTAATAATAACAATAATAATAATCATGAGAAGCACAAGAATGATATTTACAATGAAAGGAGAGAAAATTCACTTATACTTTCAGTCATAACGACAACCGGAACGAAAACGAGCAAAAGTAAAACTCCTCCGTTTAATCATCATCAAGATAACAATAATAATAATAATGATGATGATGATGAGGATGGTGATGAAAAAGGTAAAGATGGAGAGGAAAAGAGACGAGTTTCCCCTGGTTCTGAAGAGAAAGTCAACATTGTCGTCCAACCAACTATTTTATCTACCTCCAGTTACTTTCTCCCTCCGACCTCCACACCGTCTCATCATCATAATCATCAGCTGGAGACCCCATGAAAAGTTCAAAGTTGAACTCTGGAATTCCAGAGTCGAGGAATCCAGGAATTTGAACCATTTACCTACTGGAAGTTGGATACTGGATAAGAAATACAGAGTACAGAATAAATTGCAAGAACTCTACAACTGCTACAAAAGCTAAATAACAAGAAATATTTACATGTATTTTCCTACTTTACAAAAACAGGAACAAAGAACAAGGACAACGACAATTTTCCTCTCAACTTGTCTCCCATTTTTAATGATACTCTCTGATATCTGTTACTGTTATGCATTACATGCCCCTATACATTATACATGTACTTCCTCTCCTATATCCTATATATTATTATACATTATACAAGTATAAACTTATACTAAATTGATTTTTTCTAGAGACCTATTTACATACTAAAACTATTATAATATTATTCTTGTAGACTCTGACTTCTGACTCATGTCATGAGTCAGGATCAAAGTACATCCAGAATAATGGTACAAAAAATACCAACTACAAAAAGTACATCAGATTAAAAAGGAAAAAGGTATAAAGTTAAAAATAGATGTACATGTGCAAAATTCAAAGGCCAGTTAATAGTTAATCTATTTAGAATCTACATAAACTAGAAAGTCCAAAACAAAATGAAACTGGAAACAAATTAAAGTAGTTAAATATATACCAAAAAAAATACACAGTATTCGTATAATAGATATTAAATATACTTTCCAAAAAATTAAAGCAATCCTCCGTCTCAACTTCAAATCAGAAAATACGTACCATGTACAACATTAGACATACAGAATACAGAGTACAGTTTAGATTATAGATTGTACATAGATATCCCGATGATACTAGTACTTTTTTCAATACCTTGTTATACTATACTATATACTATAGTCTATCTATAATCTTATGCAGTAGAAACGAATTCAAAGTCTCACATGAACTATATAAAAATACTCATAATAATAATACTTAAAATAAACATAAAAATAAATACAAGAAACTCATGTACAATAATAAAATACGAAATGTTACTGCATATAATATTTAATATTTAAGAAAAAAAAAATTAAGGCTCAATACTCAATATGCTTGAAGGAAAAGGAATTATTAAAAGAAAGAAAGAAAAGACAGGAAGAGAGGAGATTAAAAAGAAGAGGAATGCAAAGGCAAAAAAGGGGTGAAAGAAGATGAAGAAAGCTGTCCGCCGATTGACGAGGTCGACTTGGTGGAAGACACATTGATTGCATTGTTGAAAAGTCACTTTACACAAAGACTGGTTGTTCGTTCGTAAAATGGATATTGTTATTGTTGTTGTCTATATTGATTGTTGCTCTCTTGTACATATTATAATGAAGTCTACAATCTATATATACTACTGTAATACTTAAAAATGTAAACTTTATACATATATTTAAGGCAGGGGAAAGAAAAATAAAAAATAAAGGCGTTCAGAAATGTATATGTATATATTATAAGAGACACATAAAATATAAAATGTGATTTGTATAGTATGAATATCTTTAAACTTTAAACTACTATTATTAAAAGTATAATTATTGAGAGGAATTTTCAATTACTTTACTTTTTTGTAGACGCTTTAAGACTTTTTGAAGAGGGAATCCTATTAATATTATTATTATTACGCGAATGTAATAAAATAAAGGTTAAGTTTATGCTATATTATTATTATTTTGGTAAGAAGATAATAAATACCTAGTTTTAAATAAAGAATGCAATATCAAAGATACATACCTTCAACACACGTGAGAAAAATATAATAATATACATGCTAAAATACTATCCTATCTGAAAAAGAATATTATTGTAAATTTAAGAATGATGGAAATGGGCTATATTATTACTATGTATTACCAATTATCAAGAAATATTTATATTATTATTATCACACAAGACAGAGGAAAATTGGAATGTGAAATATGCATAGTATGTATATTATTATAGTTCTACATATTAATATATATTACGTTAGTCATTGATAATGAATAATGTGAAAAATATTTATATCTATCTAAAATCTATATTATACAATATCAGACAAAACCTATAACCTCTAAAATTGTATGTTGTAGACTAACAGTATGAAAAAAATAGAAATCAAAACTGAAAAATATATTATTATGATAATATTATGCTGTATGATATATATACGTCTATCTATAAACTTGATCATTGATCATTTTAGTCAAAATGTTACAGAGTTTTATTTACGTACTTGTTTTTAGTGTTTGAGAATTTTGAGAAGGTGAGAGTCTAGAAAGAAAAGTCATCTGTAAAACTTTAACCTTTAATTAATTACTTTTAAGATTTTTTGAATATGTATTTTATTTATCATGTATTATAAATAAGCATAATATAGTAGAGGTACTATATTATGATGATGTTGATGATAAATAATAAATTAAAAGAAAATGAAATAGTACATGTACATATGAAAAAAAAACTTGAGAAAAGATGAAGGTTGTACATCATAATTAGTATAAATAATAATCTACAATTTCATGTAGAAAACATTATATTATAATACTCTATTAAATATTAAACTATTACTAAACAGACAACGTTTAACAATGTTATGTAATTATATAGATTTAATATGATAAAATAAAAATTATATTATAAATGATAAATATATTATACTCTCTCATTATTATGCAGAGATACAAAGAAAAATAATGTTTTTGAATAAAATGATGAATTTGAAGAAAAAAAAAAGATAGATTTGTTGGAAATTTGAAGAAAAGAAAAAGAGGGCGATCAATAATTATTATTAGTATTTAGCGAGGAAACATTATACACTATAATATTTTCGTACAGTATCATATTATTCATAATGATGATATATAGTTGTTGTTCATTATTCATAAAAATTATAAAAGTTTGACTATATATTTCATATATATATTTCTCTGTTTCTATTTTCATAATCCTATTTTATAATTTCAGTAAAATCACCCCTATAATCGTCTCATATCCGTCCTATGTTATATGTACAATAAAAATATTATATATGTACATGAAAATATGCAAATACTTGAACCTTTTCTAAACTCTCCACACATTATTAAATTAGAATAGTTTCATCACAAAAAAAATCGAATGTATACTGAGAAAAAATATCAATTGCAACTCCCATTATAATTATGTAGCCCTCACTCTAGAAAATGTATGTGTACAAATCACATACATATATTTATAACAATTTTTCCATCATAAATAAAAATAAATTAGTATTTTAGTATACGCATAAATCAGTATTTTTCCACAACTAGTCTAGTATATATATGTCTGGTAAAATGAAACAGAATATCTATAAAAAAGCTAGAACAGCTAAAAGAGAGACAGAAAAGTTAATCTGTATAAGCTTTCAAAGAACCGTGTTTTCTCTTCAACCTATGTGCATAAAAAACCAATGTTCTAAACTCTTAGCCAAAAGAAATAACTACAAAGAGCATAAATACGATAAGCATTTGAATTCATTATTCCTTTCCTAATTTGCATGGTTTTTGGCTAGGCTTCACAGCATGAGTTTTCGAGGCTACAAAATTGAATTAAATCGAATAATAGTATTAAATATTAAATATATTACCATTTTAAATAGTATGCATGTATAATTTATGCATACCATATATATTTTAGACTAAATTAAAAAATATAAAATGTTATAACTTTGAATAATACTCTACCTATTTATAGTCTAATTTAGCTAGTTTAAAAATATTCCATCAAACCATATATCAATAAATATAGTAAACTTTCTTTTTGCTACGTAGATAAACTGTAATGCACTATAATATAATAATATTTTCGGGCGTAAAATATAAATAATATTTCTATAATATACAAATATTATGTATTATCATTTACAATTTACACAATCATATTTATTTTACTGTATTTTGTATTTAAAAAAATGGAAGTTTCGTCTTTCTTTGGTTGCCTTTTGTGCATCAGTAGTATGATGATGATAACTATTATAATGTATAATATACTATATGTGTTCTATGTTCTATTATAGTAATCACTGGACACTTGGCCCTCTTTTCTTACTGTAGAAAATTCTCATCAGCTTCCGCCTCCTCTCCTACTCCGTGATCATCGAAGGCCGTCATATTTGCAATTTGAAGTTCGTCTTCGGCATCTTCTTCCTCTTCAACCTGCAATTTTGAAAAACATGTAAAACAAAAAAAAAGAATTCTCATTAACATAGATCAAGATAACCCGAACCCGTATACGGGGGAAAAAAGAAACATGAAACAAATGAAAAACTAAATGAAGACAATATAAAAGAAAACATGTATATACAGTCATTAAAAAGCATTTCCTATTTTCATTACACTCCTATTACTGATACTATGTACTACAGACTACAGATATATACAAATTACATATCATTATTATTATTATACACAAAGGTTAGGCTTTGGGCTACGAAGGAAAAAAAAGAAGAGGGAGAAAAAAGTTGGATAAACTAGGTCAAGTGTTATGGTCCTCTGTCTCTTCCTTTCAACTCAACGCTCAATATATAAAAAGTAAAAAAAGGTATGAAACGACAACACTAGGTGAAAAGGTAAATGTATCTAGAATCTACACTACACACGGCACAAAGTACAGGGATGTAAAATGTACAAGGTTGATACAACTTTACAAAGAGAAAGTTTATTCCAGCGATTATTCTACATTCTACATGCTGGAAGAAAAATGGAAAGGGCAAAATGAACAGGGAAAAGATAAGAAAGGAACACGAAAGGCGAAAGGGATGTATTATAAGATGAACCGATAGAGGAGGAATAAGTTGAAAGGAGCAAGGAAGCTGGATAAAGAACAAGGTGAAATGTAAAGGGTCAAAACTAAACTATGATCTTATCATATATATATGTACACGGAGCTGATATTTCATACTTAATACTTACATGAGCACCAAGTTCTCTTAATCGAGTTTTGTATTCCGAAATACGATTGTCCTGTTCAGTGAGGAGTTCCAAAAGTTCCTCTTGATCTTTTTTCATTCTCTCTACTTCTTCTACCATTTGTTTATTCTCCTCTTCTAATTTTGATATAACTTCTTCTTGCATCGCCAGTTTTACAGAAGGCAATCCTCCAGCTAACCCTAAACTTGAAGTTAAACCCGCTAACTTTGCCTCCTAATAAAAGTAAACAAAATCATAATATGTAGGTATAGATATAATACCTGTAATATGATATAGAATATACTTAATAGGTAATTGCATGTTTTCTAATAATTATTATTTTAGAAAATGAAAGGAAACTTTTGTGATCAAACACAACAAATACTAAATACATACTAAATACAAGAGCATTGTAATATAACAGGTTCCATCTATATGAAAAAATAAAAGTTACCAGTTCTTTGATTTGGCGATCTTTTTCAGAAACTATATACAAATGTTGGTCTTCTGGAATTTGCCGAATGTTTAAACTTTGAGCTTGAGCTTGAGCTAATGCCAACTGACTCCTTAATTGTATAATCCCACCACTCAGTTCCTCTAGTTTAGACTATCAATGTATAAATAAATACATGTATTATACAACATCAATTATATAAGAAACTATACAATGTACAACAACGTGCATTTAGAAAAAAAATACTGTAAAAATTATTTGGAAAGATATTGAGTGTACAAAGTAGTACAAAGTATACAAAAGTATAAATATTAAACACATACTTTATATTCAGCATTAGTGAGTTGAAGTAGAGACATTTCTTTTTTATGGTTCTCTATCGTTTCATCCTGCTGCCTTATGAATTCTTTATAGCTATTGATGACTTCATTTGGAGACTGATGAGGATTATATCCCGTTTTATCTCCAGGGACATTAGACGGATGGTTAGGCTCTAGATTTGGATTACTCAGTTGAAGTAAGATGAGAGGCTCATATTTTTTGAAGAGAAGACAAAAAGAGTGATCGAAGAGTAGATCAGACGAATGTTTGGCATTTATCTGTGGATGTTTAAGGGAATGTAAATAAAACTCAGACTTGGAAATGTGATTTAGGCCATCAGTCAAAGTCTCCATTCCAATTCTGTTGGTGATGAGCTGTACCAAATTTTCCTATTTTAGAGAAAAAGAAAAAAGCAATAGAATTTGTTGTACATTTATTGAGCTGGCTTATATAATCCTTTTGTACATAAAAAGTTTTATACTATATTCTATATTACATGCATACAAGAAATAAAATATCTCACTTTAGTAAAAGATGGAACAGTATCTGGATTAAAATAAAGACAAAGTCCTAGAACAAAAGCGGAGAGTCCTTGTATAAAAACTTCCTTATCTTCTGAATCACCAGATGTTATCTATATTTAAAATCCACAAGACGTTTCAATGAGTTTTGCAATCTACAGAACATATTATTATACTTTTTGTTTAAATACAACTATTTATACGCACCTGTGTGATTAGATATGGAACAGAAGTTGAATTTGAAAGGAACTGTGTTATTGATGTTGCAGAAGATTCCAGCCATACAGAGAGGAACTGAAGAAAGGCAATTTTAACTTGAGGTTTTGTGGTCGGCTAAAAGTAAAAATGATACAAAAAGTTGAAGTTATATATTTATCAATCTTATAATATTATTATTATCCTCATAGCATAACATTATGTAATATTAACATTAAATTTTTAACTATAAATAATATACCTGTTGAATAGTAACTAAAATATGATCGAGAAGACTGGTTGGTGGAGAATTTGCTTTCGTAGCCAACTGAACTTTCAATAGACTTTCTTTTTGCTCCGGATTATCAATCAAACAATGAGTTAATGAAGCAGCAGCAAACCAATTGTTTGTTGCATCTTTACTAAAAAGACCACTACACAAGAGCTGACCAGCAGTGAGACTTGAAATTGCTATATTAATAATTAATAATAAACAAATTGTACACAAAGAAAAATTAATTTAATTTTCTACTTCCATTTCATTATTCATGTTCCCATTTCATCTATATTTCATTTTTAATATTAAAATAGGTTTAAAATAAATATAAATACCATCTGCAGAGGAAGGTAAAAGAGTTCTGACAACATCCGCTTGACTTTTTGCGTTCTTATGCAGGTATGATTGTACACAATAGAGTACGGCACAACGAAGAGTTAATTGTTGACGTTCACTGACTAATGTCATCAATAAAATTAGTAGTACGGGCCTGTATTGATATTTTTTTTTAAAAGAAAATACAAATGAAATATTAATCCATAGCATATTACATTTTGTTTTATGTTGTTTAAAAGTTAAAAGTTAAACACATATAAAAAATATACCTAGGAGGATCAGAAGGTGCAACTACAGATGCAAAATATTCTTGATTTTCTGGACAACCACGTATAACTTCTGCAACTGTGACGATGGCTTCAGTCAACGTCTCTGCTGGTACTCCAAGAGCCATGATAATATTACATAGATTTTCCAAGATACCACAGGATCTCATGGATTTTTGGCATGATAAAGTGACTTGTGAAGGATTTAATGGTGAGACTAATGTACGAACAATTTGTAACATGTGATAGACATTTGACATTTTTTGTGTAGCCCATCCAATATCATTCGTCTCATCCGGATGTGAAAAGAAAGGCAATAATTTCTTAATATAGTTTCCTATAATGTTTTAAAAATCCACAATATTAGATCATTTTTTGTGTAGGATCACATTCATGTTCATTACATGACAATATTTTACTAGTAATTTTTCATATAATATGTGTATCTTATATCTTATATCTCTCTGTAAATCTGGGTTTTTTGTATCATTACCTTCACGAAAAAATGTTTGATTGCTTGTATTTCCTTTTAATAGATTTAAAAATAATAGTAAACTATCTTCTACAATCAGGCCACCATCTGAAAAACCTTGTTTTACCAAAATAAAAGAAAGATTAAAAAATTTATTCATACAATTAAAGTAAAATGAGAAATAATTATAATTATCATCAATTTTTTGTAATGATATAATTTTTCTTACCTTCACTTTCAATGATTTGAATAACTCGATCAAAACCATTTTCAAAGGCAATAATTTTTTGAATATTTGCATTACTTTTAGTAAGTGCGGTCAAAAGTAATAAAGCCTACGGGAAAAATAAAACATGAAAAATGTGTGTTACTTAGAATATTATTGTAATTTGATTATTTAAAGAAAAAATGACACATTATAAAAAAAACTTACATCATTTCTTACAACTTCACGAGAATCAATTAATAGATCCATTAATTTTGACACACCCATGGGACTAACTAGAAGAATTTCTTGAGTTTCTTTTGGTTTATTTAATAATAAATTAGTCATGAGGCGGATGGCTGGAAGTCGAATTTTAAAATCATATTCATCTAATACAGACAGTAAAGTAACTACATTGTCACTCTTTTTAATAAATATTTCAGTAAATTGTTTCCCCATAGTTTTTAAATTAGGATCTTCATCTTCTAATGACTCTGGATGGGTTACATTTAGTAAACTTTCTAATGAATAGGCCACAATTTCTGGATCAGTTCTATCAATAGAAAGTACATTTAAAAGTGCATCCATCCCTTGAGCTCCCACTTCCAATCGATACTTTTTTGATAATGACTTGAGTGCTCTACATGCTCCTCTTCTATCATCCAATAAAGTTGATGTCTGTAACCTTTCCACCAGCTTTTCCACCTTTTTATAAATAAAAGTTATTTCATTATTATGATTTCTGTAGTAGTGTATAATATATTATATTGTTTTATGACTTACTTATATTATGTCAAAGATATTATTATTGATTAATTTCACATACTGTTTCTGCTCCATCATCTGCACTTCTTCCATCATGTGAACCATTACTTGTGGAAGGTTGAGCACCTAGTACTGTTGTAATTCCTTTGAATAGATTCATATTTTTATTTCATTTCTATTTAACAAACTTCACAGCCAACTTTTGTATAAAAGACCTAAACATAAAAAAAGATTAAAAGAAACAGTCAATTACATTATTATAATATAATGAAACAATCAAAAGACTGAACTATTTATGACAATTAACATTGTCTTTAATATAAATAAAATACGTGTACATCTATAATATAATATGTGACTTTTATATTGTAAAACATAATGTAAAATCCACACATATCAAAATTACACTTATATTTACCAATTTTTATCCAGACTGACACAGAAACCTAATATTTCCCAGAATTGCGAACCCAAAAGAACAGATGACAGGTCACATGTATATCCTATAATATATGTGTATAATATTAATATACAATATTGTTTGATGACAACTGCATGATATATCTATACTTTTTTTAAATGTACTTATAGTTTATAGTTATAATAATTTCACATATGTAGTGATTCCGACAAAAAATATGATCAACTTGTTCCACACAAAAATGACATAATAAATAACTACAAGATGAACAAACTGTTTATTTGAGTGAAAGTTACATGAGTGGATGAAACTAATAATCAATTACTTCTGATGACAGTAATAAAAGTAATTAAATTTAACTACACTTACTTACTTCAAATATATAGAATTAAAATGAAATTGACTCGACATTCGACATCCACAAAAAAACTCAAATCTAAAAATCGAATTTATGTGTCGTGCTTTTGATTGGTTGCGAATTGAAAATTGGGGTAGTACTAAAAAAGCAACACTCCACCGTTCCGAATTCATCCGTATTTTTGACACATCCGGGTATTTTTATTCTTTTGCCGGATGTCAATAATGATACCCATGTTCATAATATCTTCTCTATAACACAATTTTCATCCAAAAATCATCAAAAATAAATGAGACAAAATTAACAAAATGGATAGGGCTAAAATTGTGAAAACGTCAACGAAAAGAGAATTCGGCAGAAATGAATGGTTATAATTTCGAGGTTTAATATGGAAATTTGATATCCTTAGAATTCGATATTTTAAAATATGGTCAATTTTTTAAACAGTAACTCAAAATTTGATAAAAATTCATGTCAAAAGCACTTAATAATAAAAACCAAAGGAGGCCAAAGGACACAACATTTCAGATGATCTCCAAAATTTGCTGTGAAAAAAAAGGTAAATATTAGCGAAGGGGTTTAAATAAACAAGAGGGCAAAGGGGTTTCATAAGGGGGCTAAGAGCGAGAGTTTCTTGGGTTTAGACATGAAACACTGAGAGGATGTCAAAATTTTGGTAGAATTTCTAACGTGGGTGGGATGTTTTTTTTATTGGGTAATAATTTTAGTACAACCCTGAAAAGCGCAAATGAAGAAAACTTTGGAGAAAAAAAATCAAAAAATACTTATTTTAGTGAAAAATTTATTATAATAATTATTCTAATCGTTATTAAACTTAAAGGGTCATTAAAATTGTGTACAGGAGTTAATAGTTAATAGACTTGACTTGTGTTTTAGAATTTAGAGAGGAAGTACATTTGTTTTTTGTTCCAAACAAAAGTTTTGTTTGTTTATTGTTTGTTTTAGATTTCAGAGTTAAATCTTAAATCTGATGATCACAGATCACAGCCAAAGTTGACTTGCTTACTACTACTTTTATGTCAAAATTTTTAACTGGAGACTTTAATCTTATTTATAACTTAATTTTGGACGTAAAATTCACAACCGGAAGCGCGTACTTACTTTTGCAATAAAATAAATGTCATTTTTTTGCAAGTAAGTCAGTAAGTCAGTAAGTTAACTTACAAAACTTACTTGGTCCAAAAAAATTCTCAAAGATTCTGTGACCATATTCTGTAAAAGAATTTAAACTTTTTCTCTTGTTGTGTATGAAAGTTTATACGTCAACATAGTTAAATATGAGTTCCTTTACAAAAATTAGTACATTTAAAATCTTTGTCTCCAATCTACCAAATGGTCAGAAAAGTGACGATGTTAGGGAATTATTTCAATCTTATGGTCGTATTGTTGAATGTGAGGTGTTTAAAACAAATTATGCATTCGTGGTAAGTTTAATCTTAATTATTATTACTATTAATAATTATAATTATTATTACTATTAATAATTATAATTATTATTACTATTAATAATTATTATCGTGATTAAATCAATTTTTGTTTGATTTAAGAAATACAAAATACAACATATGACAAATAAAACTCACATCTTTTCGGTTTTTAATTCATCTTTTTGTACAATATTCCTATTATGAAAAAGTAACAACATATTATTTAATACTATACTCTGTTTTTGTTTTTTAATTTGATTTTTCAGCACATGGAAGATGAGGAAAGCTGTAGACAAGCAATTAAAGATCTTCATGGTAGGATAATTGATGGTACTCCAATATCCGTTGTTCAATCTAAAAATGAAACTGGACCAAAAATCCCAGTTATGAAATTGTCTGTGAGTAACATCCCTAACAGTCTCAACGCAATAGATCTGAGAAGTCTTTTTAGAAAATTTGGATTCATATTAGAAGCTCAAGTTAAAGGAAGTCATGGACATGTGGTAAGAAAATTGACATGTGTGCATAAATATTTGGCATAAGTGTGTTTATCTTTTTTTATTTACAATGAAATCTCTAGTATATTTTATCAAGTGTGTTACTATTATGATTACATCTATTGTTAAAAATGAACATATCTTCTTCGTTTGTGATTATTTACTTATTGTAAATTTAAATTATTGTTGTTGTTTCCAACATTTAAGATAAATAGCATGCATAGTAGTATGCATAATGCGTACATTGTTTATGTTTACGTGTATAAGGAATATTAATGGTTTTTTTTTATTTGGCTTATGGCCTCACATCTGCTGATCAAGTACTTGTATAATATAATATTAAATAGTAAAATGTGAAACATTAGATCGTTTGTCATTTCAAGATTTTTTTATCTTTTGAATTAAATACATAATAGAATATATATTGAATATTATCATGTGCATTTTTATCAATGTTGTACTTTACTTACCTCGCCTCTGTCTTTTATTTTTTTAGTACGTATATACTTCTATGTTAGGCATACACATGATGTATAATGTTTTGCATTTGATAACAACTTCCATTGTCTAAAGTTATGCTTTAGTTCAAAATTATAAAGAGTTTATATTGCAGATTATATTATGTAGGTCCATAATAAAGTAGACAATAGGATATAAATATATTATGTATGCATGTATGTACAGCTTTAAATTGTTCTTGTACTATATTATTTGAAAGGATTAGTAATAATATATGAGTATATAGTATAAATTACATATTCCATCTAAACCTTTTTTACGCATGTACTAAAAATGCATGATATTATATACACAAATAGAATAGAATTGATTTTAAGCTCCTTTATTTTACACATGATGTTTTTTAACAACAAATTTATGTATATATGTATGTTTATAATATTATATCATTTTTTTCCAGCTATTGGAAGCAACCGGGGATATTAGGAGTGCAATTAATGATGTGAATGGAATGGATGTAAGCTATTATTTAATGATTAATACATCATACTTATTATATTATAATAAAATTTAAGTGAGAAACACATTTTATTATTGTACAATTTTGTTTTGGTGATGTAATATTATATTTTTTACATGAATTTACAGGTAGGAGGACAAGCTTTGAAAGTTGAAGCTGTTACAAATTTTAATGGATTTCCAAATTCAAATCAAAATAATAATAATAATAATAGACCACCAGGGAAGAGAAAGGGACCTCAAGATCAGTATGTTTATATGTGTATTTCCAACTGTTTTTTTTCTTCATTATTAGTAATGAGTGTGAATGATCAAGTTTCAATTTTTTACTTTGATCTTTTATCTACCTATTTTAATGGATAATAATGGAAATATTTTTTTTTTTATAGATTTGGTGGTCGTCCTCCAAAATTTGGTGGTGGTGGTCCTCAATTTCAAGGTCCTCCTCAAATGCGTGGTGGTCAAATGCGTGCCCAGTCATGGGGTCCACCTCAGCAATCCGGTTTTCCTGGATATAATAATTATGATTATGATTACAATGATGGACCACCCGGACTTGGATACTACGGAAATAACAACAACAACAATAGTAATAATTATGATCAAAATGACTATGCTTCAGATGATCAACCATATTATCAGGGAGCTCTACGAAGACCACCCCCTAGAAGTTTTTTCCCTCAAGGTCAAGGGGGTCCACTTAGAGTTCCCCGTGATCGTTCTTTGGGTGGCCCTCAACCCCTGTTTTATGACCAAGATATGAATGATTACCAGGATGATTTTTATAATGATAATTGTAATTTTAATCAACCTAATCGAAATAATTTTAACCAACCTAATCGAAATAATCAAGGTTATGGCGGACTTCCGATGAAAAAGAATAGACCGCGACAACAACAAAATCAACAACAACAACAACAGCGGCAACAACAACCTCGTCCACTTATGGCTATTGATGCAGCAGTACCAGGATCATCTAATAATAATAATCCAAATAATAATCCTCTTCTTAATCGTATAGCCAAAGTTACAAAATTTGGTAAAATTGTTGTGAATGGTGTTGGTGGTGGCGGTGGTGGTGGTAATTTTGGAGCTGGAAACAGTGGTGGAATGGGAAAACCTGCTGGAAAGAGAGCAAGAGGAAATCGTGGTGGTGTCAAAGTTAAACAAAGGAAAGCATCAATGGAAGCAAAATTATCTAGTTTGTTTGATCCAATCCCAGGTAAACAATCAAATATAAAATATTCTTCTGCTTCTTTTATTTTCCTTTTAACAAAACTTTTAAAATAAAACTTTTATTAAAGATGCATGTTGACTTTTATAATATATATTATTGTCCTTTAAAGGTAGAAATCTCAATTATTGTAAAAGCAAGTTTCAAATTTTGAAGTTTTTTTAAAAAGTTGATCAAAAATTATTTTAAATTGTTGAAATTTAAAAGAATTGAACCATATTGTTTTTTCAGGCACAGTTAGATTAGTGGGTAGTTCTGGTCCTCCTCCTGGTTCTGCAAACAATCCTAATATTAGTAGTAATAATAATAATAGTAACAAAAAGAAAATGCGTGGAGGACGAGGACGGGGTGGGAGGGGAGGAGGAGGAGGAAATAGACCTCAACCATTGTTGTTGGCCAGTGGTGGTGGTCCTTCGAATCCACAAAATTTTAATCAAAATATTAATTCCAATCCAGGGAGACAACAACAAATGGGTGGGCAACCTACAAATCTCCTTGCTCTTCACCATCAGCAGCAACAACAACAACAGCAGCAACAACAAAATAATCAACAATTTCCGTAAGTGCTCTACTTTCTTACTGTGTTAGCTATAATATCGTTATTTATTATTTCTAGTACCTATATTAAACGTAGTTTGATCATATTATTATGGAATTTCAAAAAGTAAATAAATAAATCATCCATTATTTTGTTTATGTTTATATTTATAATAGACAACCGGTTCCACCTCCACAGGCTATAGACTTCACGCGGGATGTTGAATTTTGAACTGCTGATCTAAAATTTGAGTGTATTCTATATATTTATAAAAGTAATTATTATTGTTATTATTATAAAATTTCCAGTCAGTTTTAATGACGGTATGTCTGATATATCGTGTGCGCGTGAATGAATGCATGAATCACATATAAATATACATAATGTAGCTAGAAAAATAGGATAATAATATAAAAGGTAATGTATTATATTTAAATATAGATTAAACATAATTTCTATTATTATTTTAATCTTCAATAACAAAATAAATAATATATTATATATATGCTATATGCTGTATTGTATAAAAAATTATGTTGCTGTTTACGCCCCGAATTGAAACGACATCTTATTTTCTCCACTCGATTATGTAAGCTCTTGATTTTTTTTTCATCTTAAAAATATCTATATAAGAATTATTACTCTACTATATTATATTATCAGTTATTTAGGAGTTATTAGTAAAATGATATGACATCAAATATATTAAATATATGAATTGATCAATTTTATTGATGAATGATGACCATGGGTGGAGATAATAGAAAATTAAGTGCACAAAAATAAAGTAAATAAAATATCTTTCCCCTATAACATAGACTATACACATTGTATATTGTATATTACATTATATTATATTGTAGTATATGGTTTGAAATAGGAAATACATTGGTTGTATTTAATGTCCATATTTATATTATAATATATAGTATAATATTTAGCTTTATGCTATAGATTCTAGAATTTTATGAAGGTTTCGATTTTGTTTTTGTTATGATGTAGCATACTATATACATAAAAACTGTATTATTAATGATAATATGTACAACTTGAATTTTAAAACAAACAAACAAACAAATTGATAGAATGTGTCAGATAGAAAAAGTTGTTATTATAAAAATAAAATTATGTTTGGAGTAACGTGTACTGTGTTATAACCTATAGAATATATTATGCAATTTGAATGAAGTAGTACTGAAAGTTGTACCTTAAGTTTTTCAGAGCATATAATATAAGGTAAAAAATGTGAAAAAATATTATACAGTACCATAAATCATAATATAAGATGATCATAATGATATAATAGTTTATTGTGTACACACATGATTTTATTTTGCCTGCAAACATATATATGCATCTCAACTATTTATATCTCACGTTTTATCTTTGAATGTGAAACACAAAATACAGAACAACTTTTCTTGAAACTGTGACACAATTACTGTGTATGAATTATAAAGTCAAGGCCAAAAACTAGCAGCATTTCTCAATTCAATGACAAATAATTAATAATGACGACAATTTGCTGAAGATTTGAAATAGAAATTCTTGCATATCTTTGTTTTAATTTCTCATGTATAACATGTAAAATACAATATAATGATACTTGTTCTCCTTCTTGCTTTTTTTTGTTCAACATTTTCATTTTTCATCCACATCACACAGTTATAAGTTATAATTATGCTATATCGATCAGCAATATAAATATTATTTATTGAATTTTATGTGCTAATAACATGTATTATTATATAAATTAACTATTAAATATAAACACGAATGGCGAAAAAATAGGACATTTGGTTTTTACGATACAGATTACACAATTTATAATATCCTTAATTGTCAACTTAAACGATCTATACTTATACATAATATTCTATCATGATCATACTTATATAATACAATTTTTGTAAAGGTTTTTTTTTCTTATCACATTCACAATAACAAAAAAAAGCAATTATTATTCGTTTGATAGATATAGACATCGTATCATACATTATAGTATAATTGCGAGACAAAACAAAATAATAATGTAGTATACAAATGAAAATATATAGGTATTTTTCTTATAATAGTTTTAAATAGTAAATCGTAATTTCTGCTTCCTTTTGTATTTCATAATATGATTGCTACTTACTTTTATTGTACAATAATAAAAGGATCAAGAAAACTTTTTGGTTTGTCTTTTTTTATAACGTTTTCCTATAAATTTAGGCTAGGTAAAATATAGCATCCGTGGATATAGAAATCAACAATAAATATTAAATATATATAATAAATAAATGTTAGGTTCAAAATATGTAAATATAATATATTATGATACATACCATTTTAATAGCGATGGCATATTACATAATTTATTGTTACAAAATTTCTTATTAATAATTAATGTTATGTAATAAAAAATAAGTCGTTATTTCCACACCTTAAT